>OMNV01007657.1:0-10856 GCA_900303265.1 Brotula barbata
CTTTCATGCTGCACCCTCCATCTCAGTGTACGTTGTAACAAGATCCTCTCTCCCTCTCTCTCTCTCTCTCTCTCTCCCTCTCTCTCTCTCTCTCTCTCTCTCTCTCTCTCCCTCTCTCTCTCTCTCTCTTTCTCGCTCTTTCTCTCTCTCTCTCTCTCTCTCTCTCTCTCTCTCTCTCTCTCTCTCTCTCTTGCTCTGTCCCTCCTTAATTAAGTAAATATGCACATAATCCCTATTGTTTTTTGTCCATTCTCCATCCCTTTCTCCGCTCATCCCTGTCCTTCACTTTGCCTTCGAGGACCAGTATACCTCGCAAACATCGCATCAACATCCGTCCTTCTTCCTCCCCTTCATTCCCTCTGTATGATATAGCCACTGGGGATTACTGTGGAAGGCCTGAAGGTGGTGCACGTACATAGGGAGCTGTGCAGTGGAGCGAGCTTTTCACCTCAGTAATGAAAATATCACAGGAGACCCGGTGGGTGGCGATGACCTTTCGAGAGCGCTGCATTTTCGCCTCGCTTGCTCACTCTTTCGTAAAATGCTTGGCCATCCCCCCGCCCCCCCGCTTCCTCCGCCCATGGGTGATGTGGCGCAGCAACTGTGATGCACTGAGTGCTTGTAGATCCATACTACGTGTAAATAATTTATAACTGACTGAAAAAGGGAATGGGAGGAAAAGGATGCAGCACAAAGAATGATGATAGTGATGGTGGAAGAGTGGAGGAAGGCATAAGAGGCCAAATGCATATGGTAATTATATCATCTGTTTAAAACACTATATCACAGAAAATGTTGACATAACAGGATATATCATTAAATTAGGTATATATCTCAATAAACACATTTTTGAGGGAAAGTACACACCACAATCCACTTATTAGATAACTATGAACAATAAATCCCCCAAACTACTGAATACAGCAGGTGTTTTTCAAGCCCATTAAAATGAATTTAAAGGTGAACTTCCATTTATAGAAATTGACAAGAAAATATTGTAAATCATGTATCGTCTGTTTTTACAGTTTTTCTGTCCATTGTTTATCCAAATGCTAAAAGTCAAATGGTTCCCATCAAAAATGCAGCTGCAGCTTATGGTACATATCACGATATCACTCCTGACTGCTGGCCCATAAACAGCGAACAGATGAATGCATTGTTGGCACCATTATGTTGAAATGTCAGCGTGTCTCTGCGCCGTACAAAGGGAACCATCACAACACCTCCTGTCAGCTATAGTGCTGATAATAAATTGTCTTGACAGTCCAGATATGTCACCGTGTGCCATGAAATATATATTGATCAATGAAGTTTCCACTGATGTGTGTGTTCGTGTGAGTATCTGACCATCTCTGTCTATATTTCAGTCATTTCCTCCATTATGCGTCTCTGTGTCAGTTGCATACAGAGCAGCTTTTACTATTTGTAGCCGTTTGCGTCTGATTGTGGGATTTCAGCTCCACAATAGAACACAAAGAAAACAAAGAGAAAAGGAGCTGCAAAAAATGTAATGAACTTGAGTAAATATACTGGAAAATAGACATTAAAGGAATAAATTACTACTACCCATCTGCTCCTGTTCAAAACTATCCCATCACACATTCATGTTTAGATGATGAGAATTCCAATCATCACTTAATCCCTTACATACTCAAAGCCAGCAAACATAAGTTTCATTTACTTAAAAACACCGTATTTACTAAATTCATGGCACAAGAGGCTGAAATATTCATTCCCATTTTCTTCCTATGAACATAATCGTTATAATCTTGTTTCTTTCAGATTTTGGGGGATTTTATATTGTTTCTGTTATATAAATCATTGTCACTGATACTGGTGTTCACTTCCTTAATTTTGTAATGGAAACAAATCACAAATGGAACACATAATTTCTAATCAAATTGTTATAATCCTATTACATGTAATTTGTTGCTGTGTACCTTAAGTGACCTGTGGAGATGGATTGCAGTATTGATGCACGGTTGTTACTCTGCTGATCAATGGCTTTAATGTTGATCAATGGGCCCCAGCGCTGATAAAGGTCAGAGGTGAGAGATAGTCGTCAATTACAGCTGAAAACTACGAGACACCGAAACTTGATAGTATATTCTCTTCTCTTCAGCCAGGTAATATTATAACGCACTGTGTTAAATCACATTCCCATAAGATATGCTCTCATAACAATATGGGATATTACGAGCTTTTAAAAATTCAATGGTGTAAAAACAACAACAGTACTTGTGTCCTTTTGGAGATTAAATGAACTCATCTTTATTTTCATTGTCATTAGTCCATATGGGATAAACTGTATGTAGCATGTTCTTACCCTTTCAATTTCTTCAACTTCCCACTAAACGCTATTTATATTTTCATAAATTTTCATTTTTATTCCAGCTCATATGCAAATGAAAATCTATATACATTTACTAAAAGTTTTTCGCTCAGAACAAATGAAACAAAGGCAATTGTGTTGGACGGTATGCAGACTCGCATGCAACCCACACACAATTTGACCAATGATGCGCCCAGGGCTTTCTAGGCCATTCTAGGCATGACATCATCATCCTCAGGCTTTGCTGGTGATGCTCTGTCACTGAGTGAGTCCGTCATCTGAATCACAGGATGTTATTTTACTTTCAATACCTACACCTTTAGCATTAAATATACACCTGTGATAAAATTGCTTGATTTCTCTACTTTTACTCGAATACTGCTCTGACTGTAAAAACAAAATATAATTTAATCTTTGAAAGTCCATATCGTGCTTTAAATCCCATCCTGACTACGTAGCAAACATATTGTGTGATACTGGGCTCCATCCCTTGGTAGTTACCCTCCATTACTATGTAATGATATTCATGAGCTGGGCCCACCATAAGGCTGTGTGAGTGTTGTATGTGTTTCATTCTATACATCCAGCCAGTGTCTCCTCGGGGCCATTTGGCTGAAGCCTAATGACCGAGGCCCCGGCAAATCCCCTGGAACCACAGACTGCACTCTGCTTTGTAGGGGAAATGCTCTGATGAGGCCTTTGAAGGAATGTCACACTGGTGTCTCACTGTACGTCGCCTCTGGCTTAACCCCCACCCCTCACACACACACACACACACACAGCCCTGCAGACATATAGAAAGAAACACACAAACATGGTGAACATCTCTTGGCGTATTTGCATGTACACTTGCTCACACTGTTCACAGATAAACACACACATTCAGCCAGACACATCCACACACATACACAGTGGGGCCCTCACAGTAGGGGCCTCAGTAATAGGCACCCTGCCATCTGGAGACCCTGTCCAGGGGGCCGCAAACAATGGAGCCCACTCAATATGGCAGAAGACATCACTGGTGTACATTTAAATGTGTGTGTGTGTGTACGTGCGTGTGTGAGAGGGGACATTACCGGATCTTCCACACCTAAACCAATGTTTTCTCGCCCCCTGCATCTGCCCTGAGGCTGTTAGGTATCAGTGGTCTGAGCGGGCTGATGGTAACCCACATACTGAATAATGTAAAAACTCATTTATTTACGACTTCAAAGGACGATTTTCATATTTTGTGTCTTTGTGAACATATGCTATATTTTTTGCTTTTGAGTATAAAATACATTATATGGCTTTATGAGCACGTCTACGATATTAATAAATGCTAAACAGATTAAATATGTTTTGTATATTCTGTTAATTTCTGCCGATTAACGTTAATCCATTTGTGCTGCAGTCAGTACAGTATCGCTGCTGATTGGAACAAAGGAAATCTACTGCATGAAACCAGTATTAAGGGGAGGCAGATGTACACTCAATCAGTTCTACATGGAAAAACACACTCAATAAAGCTCCGTTACTGTGCAGTACCAACACTGGCAAGTCTAATATTGGTGAAATTTTTTGACTATCAACAGTATCTTTTCTACATTTTCCATACAGAAGCTTTTTCCAGGGAGCAAAGGATGCTTGTTCCCTCCCAGTTTTCATACCAGATCTGCTCTAAATTCTTTTTCCCATTGTGTAATAAGCCGTCCGTGTCATTATCTAGCACGATGCTCTCACATATTTTGAAGCGTCCGTTTCTCTTTGTGATTTTGGAATCAAAGTGGGATCTTTTGGTGATTTTTGCAGAATACTAATAACCATTTATCCTTTGTCCCCGTTCCATATATGAAAAATAATTGTCTTCACGAAATCCCCCCTTCCCCCGAGCCTTTTATGAAAATCAGATCTAGAGAGCACCTAATTAGGCGTGATTCACGGTAAAGGAAGGAAAAGAGAGGAATGTGTATAAATTGAGAGCAGGAGGAGGAGAGAAAGGAGCGACAGACTGGTGATTAATGTGAAGGCTGTGATGCACGTCAACGGGGAGACAAATGAAAGGATGGGGAGAGATTTTCTTTGCAAAAAGAAAGGACACAATCTAACATCATTTCATTCAATGAAACCTGGTCAAACCCAAGCATTACTGTGTTTAAATTCACTATACACTGTCAAATTATAGAATTTTACATTGAGGTAATATCTAATTCATTTCTAATAAATAGTACTTATTAGATTATCTAAAAACAAATCTTCTAAATAGATATCAATGCTTATAATTCTTCTAAATCACAAGATTTATTTTGCCTTTTGCAGCAAAACTGGTGATCTGCGCTACAATCTACATCAGCACAATTTAATTAAGTACGTTAATTAATTGGCTTTACTTTACAAGACAAAAATGTTCCAAAGATCCATTTTGTACTGTTATGTTAATTTTGCACATCACATTACTGGATTGCATCTTGCACCGGAGTATGGATTTCATTATTATTGTCATTTACAGTACTGTTGTTTACATTGTCCTCTGGTTATTTTGTAAATAATAGTTCACAAAAATATCTTATTTAATGTTAAGTATTTTGTTGCTATATAAAATCTTAACATTAAAACATTGCACTGGGCTACGCAATCATGGTTCTTTTTCTGTTAATTTATAGATTTGCTATATTTTTATCTTCTGTAGCATATATATTCCATGTTGTATGAAATTTATTAGATGTAATGTAATGAGATGCTATAACTTTGTGATGCCTACCCCATTCTATTCTTTTTTTTTTTTTTATGTATTTTTATTTCATTTTCTGAACCTGCAAGAGAGTGCATACTAAGACTCTAACATGACAGTTAAATTGCTTATCCTGAATGTAAAAGAAAATATACAGAGAATGAAGGTGAAGCTGAGTCCAATAAGATCAATTTGTATGAAAAAGCTGAATTAAAATCACTGTCCATTTGCGTGAACATCCAACACGCTCGCTTATGGACTAACTGACTGTGTGGTAAAGTTCCCCGTTATCTCACCGGCTGAACACTCAGGCATCCTCTGGTTCAGGCAAACCAGAGGCTGATCACAGGAGCAGCAGCCAGCAGACTAGTCAACCTGTATTCAGTCATTCAATCAGTTTGTGCGCCATCTTATCGGATCTTTGCTTGTGTGAAGACTGCGGCACCTTTATATTGCATCTGCAAGCTCCAATCAATCAATGACAAGCCAATCAAAAACATCCTCCTTTGAAAATTGAACTCAATGCACTCACATACAGTACCTGATCAATGTATTTGCAGGCACTGACAGAGGAATTGCAGGAGTCCTCTCCCCCACCACTAATGGCTCTCTCTCTCTCTCTCTCTTTCTCTCTCTCTCTCTCATACGTTACCCTCTCGCCGTTTTTCTCTTTCTCTATCTCTCCCTGATTCAGCTCATTATAGAGCACACAATGTGGGAAGGTCAAAGGAAATCATGTCTCACAATTGTTTCACCCATGAATTCCATTTGGCAGAGTAAAGAAAGCTTCACACATTTTACCTTTGTTATCACCATTTTTGGGTAAGAAATCTTTTTAAATGTGTTACTCTGTAGATGATAAGTGCACTGAATATTCAGTCCCTGTTGTAATATTATCTCGTGTCTTCTACCAGACATCTGGTTATTAAATCTATTCTTGTGATGATGTGGCGATACACCAAAACTCTCCAGTCCAAATCATTTCAAATGAGGTAGGAATTTGACCTCACAACCCTTATTCCATTTATAATGTTCTAAACAAAGCAGGCCACTGGGTTTTGTCCTCAGTGGGGTCACTTTTGATGCAGCTCTTCTCAATACCCACAATGCATTGTTTTTAGGATCAGCAGCAGACTTCTTTTTCGTTATGAGTGTAGCTTCTGTGCCGTCAGCTCCGGGGAGTGATCAGTGTTTCTTTTCTAGGTCACTGGTTATGCGATGCATGGAGCCACTGGGAGCCACTCATATTGCTATTCTCCCTCAGCAGGAGAAGCAAGCCACATCTCCAATTAAACCACCATCTACAAGCTAACCATCCGCCATAGGATCTGGAGCAGTCATCTCGCATTCAGACATCTTCCTCACACTCTGTACCCAGAGTCCCTGAAGACGCCGGGAAGAGACAAGGAAAGATTGTTTCTTGATTGCTGGCAAGAGGAAAATGGGGGAAGGTTTTTGCAATATTTAAGAGGCAAACGGTCTCGCTGGAACGAGGAGGTTTTGTTTTGTTTTATTTTTGATGATGGTAAACTTCAGCGGTACACAGGTCTTCCATTTAAATCACAGAGATGTCACAGTCAATCAGATTTCACTGTGACTTCATGCACAACTTTTCTAAGCCTGTTATCACTTGGGAGAGAAGTGTTGTTTGATTTATGCAGTAAGCTGCTCTTTAATATGAACCACAGCTTCCGCACTGTTTAAACTGCCGATTCACAGTATGTTCAGACATATATCAGGGCTATCCTATATATATAGATTTAGATATAGATAGATAGATATAGATAGATAGAGATATAGATAGATAGATATATAGATATAGATATAGATAGATACAGGATATGTGATATATGATATATGATTGATAATATTATGGTATGATTGCTAATGACAATGGATAAGCGCATAAATTGTATTTTTACCATTTTTGTACCTTGTTGATCTCAAATTTGCAGCTCCTTCTTATCATTAAAATCAAGTGGTGTCCTTTTTACTTTCTGCAGATTTTACCAAAAGTCCTCTTCGCCTTTCAACTCATCTTTTTCTTGTGAGGACAGACGTTGTTCAAGTTAATTTACATAATTGTTGTGGTGTTTGAAATGTGTTGCGAATGTGACTGAGGAACAGTTTCTTTGCTGTTGTTTTTAAAAAATATATTATGTTAATGTATTATGTTAATGTTTCCCATTTATAATCTTTTTTTTGTGTCAGCCTCAATTCTTCACCAATGGGATTATCATTTACATCTTTACACACCAGGATGAATCTGTTTTTAGAAACAGGAAGTATATTCACGTGTCTTTATATGATCTACGATGTGTAAATGGGCATGAGCCATTCTGTCAGACTTTAATGTCCACAATTTCCTGTTTTCTTGTATCCAAGAGAAAAGGCTGATAAACCTGATAAAGAGTGTGCTTTGTATCCACATGCTATATCAGTAATATAAGAAAATTAATTCTCATTGTGGAGAAGTGAGAAGTTGTCACAACTTCAAAAATGAAAATGTTATTCGTGATTCAACAATAAACAACATAAATTACAGCATTTTTATTAATCCAGGGGAAAATACAGTGAATCTCCCTACCTTTAGTGGACTTTATTGTTTTTTGCAATTTTGCATTTTTCTTTCTCATATGGATTACAGACAGAACTGATGTGATGCAAAATTTACATTTTTCCAATGCAGATACAACACAGTCTGACATCTGTAGTAAACATTAGATTGTACTATCTGCATCGCACGATTGTTTCCTCCCCATACACGTCATTTTTCATCATTGTCAGTTATGATGCAGGACAAAATTCATCATAGGCAAAGGCTGGGGGAGAGATTATCCACTCTTTCTCCTTTGTCGTTAATATAGCAAAGAGTCTCTCTTTTGGTCTAATTCCAGCTGCCACACCCTCACCTAAGCCATTCCAGTGTGAAGGATTCATCATTTCAAGGACTAACCAGGTAATGGGAAGAAAAAGAAGAGTATAAAATCATTAATCAACTTTCATACACACAATCCTCTTCACACTGGATTTAGACACACTATATACTCACATTAAAGGGGACATTGCCATTGTGTTTATATTTAGGACTTATTTTGACCCCTTTACGATGGTTTGATGTAAAACAAACCACTGCTTTTATCTCTTGCTGTATTGCTGTGCATCTGGTGTCAAAACAAACACTTTTGGGTCATTAAGCCCACTTTTGGACTGCTTGAGCCCCCAAAGCCTGCATGATGGGTGCTTCAAACATTTTTTACACTTGAAACATATGCCAATGATATGCCCGGGTCTTTCCACCCCTATGTTAGTAACGATATATAGCAACCACAGCCTCAACATATACATACATACATGTATATAAAAGTGTAGTATTCTTTTTCTTTCTTTATCACTTTGTCTACATCAATGGGTAGTACACATGCCACCTCAATTATATACTGTATATTGTAATTAGGTATTCAAGCAATTCAAGCTATTTCAGATGATCAAAATGCATCAAAATGTTTGTTTATTGGAAAAAATCTGTTTTAAATTGACAGATATTTGGGCAGAAAACAGTCTTTGGAAACAATTTAAAGCACAGATGCAGAGAAATTACATATGCACTCAGTGATACGGTCCAATCTCTCCTACTGTGTCATAAACTGTTTTTGTAAATGAGTTCTTTGTATTCATATTAAAAAAGTTCCTGCAACTACTGCTTAGTTGGAGGAGGCTGAGAGAAAGTCGGACGATGTGTGTGTATGCTACCGTGCTGCTGTTTGTTACGTTTGCATTGGTTGGTTTATTGTGATTTAATGCTTATTCTATTTTTACAGGATTTGACTTGCTTTATTTTGTCGCAGCTGCTCCTATATAAGAAATTGATCACTGGTATTGAAACTGATCACTTGTATTCTATGGCTTAACGATGTGTGTGTGGAGGGGTGGTGGATTGACATTACACGTCAGATAGTCAGTTAGTGATCTGTGTCTGTCTACCTGCTCTTCCATGAGTTGTTTTCTAATCACGGCTGTAATAAGCAATGGTTTGTTCTTCAAATGAATCCTCTGAACTACGGTTCGACTGGAGTCAACAGCCTTGCAAAGTCTCTGTAACCACAGCAACCATGTAGTTGGTGAATCACATCATAGCACTTGGAGTCTGCCTGTCTGCCCTATGTTGCTGATTTTGAGTTTATGTATGACATTTGGTTTGTATTTTTGCTATTAATTGTTACAATACAGAACCTTCCTGTATAATAATGGATGGTGAAAACTCTAACACCAATTATTTCCTTCTAGAATTCCTCTCGGTCATCGATTAATCTCTGGCTCGACACATCATGCCTGTTAAGCTGCTGGTCACCCGGCCTGCTGATGACATATTTCAGGGTTTTCTCTTGTGTGTAAATTTGCACATGTAATTCAGATTTGTAAAACATTATAACTGTAGAAAATGTGAATATGATATACAAAATGGTCTTTGTTTTGGACAAGTTTGTACAATTAGGCACGAGTTTAATCAATATTTACACAAAAACAACACAAATCAAATAAGAACAACAAGCTGCTGATGTCAATCCATTACAATAGTAAACAACCAATCAACAGAAAAGCTTTAGTGACAGCTCAGAAACTAGTACTGAGTGCTTTTCTTTGCATGTCTGGCATGAACCATAAGTTTTGTATCATTGCCAGTGTTCAAATACATTTAACATTACATGATACAAATGTGAAATGGGGTGTAATAAAAGGCTAATATTACAAAGGAGCTCATAGACATGCATTATTATATATTTTCTCAGGGTTCTGTATTTTCAGGAACTGTCAAACAGTATCCATGGTGACGGATGTTTCCTGCATCCCACAGCGTGTCTGCTTATTTGTACCTTCTCTGTTTTGTGCTCCACAGCATTCATCAGGTTGAAGTGTCACCATCACCTTTGTCAGAACATTTACTCCATTATTCCTATTTCTGGCTCCAACAACAGGTTCGCTCCCATCTTCCCTGTTTGTTGTTGAAAGGAATCAAACTCAAACCCAGAACATTGTGAGTTGTGTTCAACCTAAAGTTCAGCGCTAAATTGCAAAGTACTAGGCCAGGAAAACAGATGTAAGAAGTACAGTCCAACTTTGCTGCAAACTACAGCAGCAAAAAATGGAGGTCAACAATGATAATGTTTTAATTTTTATGTGGCCTTCATTTTTATACTGATGTTGGAGAGCAAACAAAAAGATCAAGGGGAACATATAGCGAAAATTAAAGAGAAAATATCAATGAGAGTGCAACATAGCACATGTCCATTCCCTGGACACACCCACGGAGCCACACACAATTCAAACACTGCTTGCAGCTGGTTTACTAATATGGAGCAAACGCCACCGCACCCTTGTTAAGACAAACACACGCACAAGAACCCATTTTAGGGTGTCAACATCATGTTAGAGGATGATATAGAATATATAGAATATAGGACATGACAATCACTATATTTATTTATATATACAGTATCGTGCAAAAGTCTTAGGCCACCATTAGATTTGTTGTTTTATCAATGCTATCTATCTCTGTATTCCAATACAACCAGAAAATACAGGAAATGTGTATGCAGTATTAAAAGACAATAAATCAGAAAAGAACAGCTTCTAGAGGCTAAATTGTCAAGGATTTAGTGTGACCTCCCTTTACACTTGAGCAACAGCAGGAACCAGGCTCTTTCATTGCTAACGCCTGTATTTGTCCTACTTTCATCACTATTTACTGTCAGAATGACTGCTGGGAAAAAGGTCGCCAGGTTTGATAGGGGTGAATGAAGACTTTTGCACAGT
>OMNV01007658.1:0-37616 GCA_900303265.1 Brotula barbata
CTACTGGCTGTTTTGCACATTGTTGTAATGTAGGCCAAAATATCTCTGTAAAGCTCTTCGGCTTTTTGTGTGAATTCAGTCAGTCTGGATAAAGATCTTGAGGGTCTTTAGAAGGCTGGATGTGTTGTGTGTGAATGTGTGCACATATGTACAGAAAAGAAGTGGAAGGAATTCTTTGTTCCAGCAGTATAATGGTTGCCAGGTCAGAGATTCCTTTAAAGAGTTTTAAACCAATCATAGCAGCCTATGAAGTGGATTAGAAGCTATAAGGATGCGGTATTATATGACAGCCTTGTGTGGATATGATCCTATAGATGTTACCCGAGCTCATTCCAATCATTCACTGCCTTCCTGGAAGGTATTATCAAAGCTGGAGTGTGTGAAATGTTGTTTGTGTGGATGCAGTCTGAGCTCAGTGTTAGACTGTCTGACATAAAATGAACCATTTGAATGACCACAACCTTGCAGTGGTCTTCAGAATAATACACTGCATTACTTAAGCATGTTTACAGAGAACTCCGGTTTAAGTGGATTATCCACTGACCAGATCGAGAAAAAGAGGGCGTTAATTTACGATGAATCACGTGTCACATTATGATGAGTAGAATCTTTACACCATTTTTCTGCAGGTTTTCTATCCTTTACATTTCTTGTGTGCTTGTCTCTCAACTAGTCGCTGCTTGGTCATGTGAATTTCACTCATGGGGGTCAATTATATCTCGTTCATATTTTAGTAGTAAAGTTTAGAAAAAAAGAAACATAATCTCGTAATTTAAGGAAAATTACGAGTTAAAAAAAATCCTTAAATCCATTACAGTAAACCTTAATAGCTATGCTATCTGTAATATCTTAAAATTGACTTTGTAATGGATGTATTGGGTTTCATTTTATACAGATTTCCTTATAATGCATCCTGATATATTTGGGCATTTCAGCAGAATTTGAAATAAAACCTTTTGAAGACACACTGATTATACCTTTAGAGGTTTAGAGTTTCATAGATGTATGACTGCATCATATTCTCACAGTAGTAGTTGGTGTGAGGGTTTTCATAATAAATTTTTAATAATAGATGGCAGGTCTTAAACATGTGCAGAGTGTTAGCTCAGAGTAGAGACACATTTTATAATACAAAGTATAAGGAGGCAGAAATTATATTACTCCCAATACTGAAGTAAAGTTGTTCTCCTGCCAATAAATAGATAATTATGTAAAATTAAAATCAACATAAATGAGCTATTTTAGTATTTTATCTGAATGGGTGTATTTTCTTTGTCATGAAGTCATTTTTGAATGCGGACCCTCTACCTTTTACTAAAGTGCAGCTTTCAAGTAGGTTTTCCATCACTATTACTTTCTAAATGGGGAATCAACCTCCAGAAACAACCATGAATTTGGCTGAAATACTGAGAGGCACAAACTTTGTCACTGTGTTCGTTACTCTGGCACTGATGCTGCTCATGGCCAAACATGCAATACGCTCCTGTTAGGCGACTTAATGAAAAGAAGGAGAGGATCAATATCTGTAATGACAGACAACCATGACAAATTAATTCAGACTGCACAGCTTTTACAGATCAAGCAAGTATCGGGATTCTATGTCAGCCAAAAAATTCTATGAAGAAATCAGTGAAATATATGGAACATTTAACGCATCTGTATTATGAATGGTTTGCAATGAAATTTTGGCTTTTTTTGTAGTGTTGACCCACAGATGGTCTTTTGTTTGTTTGTTTGTTTGCTTGTTTTTTGAAATGATCACAGGCAATAGTATGTCTTCTGTAGAGTTCTTGTTTAATAGTCGATGACGCAACTTCATGGCCCATTACCACCACCAACTGGGCTGGAGTTTGGGGTCATATTGTCAGATATTACCGATTACCTTTTTTAATCGAGAAGTTGATTGTAAGTGATTAATCGCAACAGTCAAAGCAATCATCAGTTATATTTATGCATCTACATATTATTATGAGTATTTAATACAGTTTTTTAACCTACCTGAGAAAGAATTCTTTTTTTTAACATAGACATCTGTGTGCTGAAACAAAAATGTGACTTAAATCTTTGTAATATGCTGACTGAGAGATTTGTTTGACCTGAAAAACTGTAGATAATGGCTGATAGGTAAAAGGTAACCAAATACTATTGAACCTAGTAATATCTTATTCTGTCATTTATGCACTGTAAATATGAAAAATGTCACCCAAAAATGTGTGCTAACACACACAAACGTGAATGTGTATACTGGCACTTGTTTTCCTCCACTTGGAACACTAAGTTTTCAGTGTTGTTTTTCTGAGTGAAGCTTTTGTGCAGCACGACATGACAGAGAGCTATTGATCCCTACAGGGCTCAAAGGAAGATGAATTGATCACTTTGAGATAAAAAAAGAGTATTTTTACACGTCATTGCCCTGGCATTTTCAGCAAAGAAAGCCTCAAAAAAAGTAAAAAAGCAGCCTGCTGCTTGTACTCGGTGCACAGATGTGGATCCCTGCTACGGTGAAGGGAAAAACATCATATGAGGGAAATGACAAATGAAACCTCGTGCTTCAGTCAAACAGCTCGATGAAAAACAATGCTGCATAATTCATGAAGGAGGCCAATCTAACTTTAATGTATGGATCCAGTGTGAACTCTGGAGCATCTAGATATGTTGGTCTACGTTGTTCTGTTCCTGCACAGAGATTCCTCCGCATCAGTAATATTTTACATAAAAAAAAACAACACAGCCATGTTCACATTGGTATTTCATGAATGGGCTGGCCATTCTATGAATGATAAAAGCCACAAGTAAGCTTTTTGCAATGGAATGGAAACATGGAAATGTTTGCATAACATTCACTGTAAGGCACAAGTGTGAATTGAATGCCAGCCCTTTGAATACACATCAGTAACTGAATGATTGATATATGATGCTATCAATCACTTACGTTGTGAAATGATTCTTAAGTTGTGTAACGTCTAATTTTTTGATAACATTAGAGCCTGAAAGGTCTTTTGGATTTTCTACCTCATTATTCAACAAAAACAGTCAGATATATTAATATTTGAAATGTGTAGAAGAATATCACCAAAAAATGTTGACACACTTTTCAAATGTAAAATTATTTGAAATAAGTTACTGGTTGAAAAAAGACAAGTTTAAATTAAAAAAAAAAAAAAAAAATTAAAGTCTATAAAAAAAAAGAAAAAGAAGGGCATTTTTAATTTTTCTGGAAAAAAAATCTACAAAATTTTCATTTTTATCAATTTTTCATCTGTCTTTTGCCTTTTTGATTTGGTCTCTGCGCCTGCACTCATACTTTTGGACAAGCTATGATCATCACACTCCCAACCAAAAGGTGAAAAAGTTGCATTATCCTGTATGTCAAACTGTTAAACACGTGTGGCATCACAAATTCAGAGTCCAACTTTGTCTGCTGTTCCTGGGCTTCCTCCAACACTACGCACATGCAGCATACTAAACTAAACTACACATCCAAAGGATTGCCCAGGGGAAATCATGTTGATGTTGATATCGACCTTATTGAGTTTTCACATTATGATAAACATAAGAGATGTCACTGCAGAGTGGAATACGAATGAATGAAAAGATGAGAAGAGGCTCCTGCTCTGACATGAAGCTGTTTCCGTACACATTGTCACTCTCCGACAATCCTCTTACTCTGCGCGCACACACACACACACACACCTCTCCATCTTGTATTCTGATTCTCTCTCTCTCACACGCGCACACACAGAGCGTGGATTTGTTTTGTGTTTGATGAGAGGGATTATGGGATGAAGGCGGCGAGGCCACTGCAGTTTAGTTCAGTTTGGACCAAAGCTTCTGTCAGCAACAGCACAATGAAACCATGATGGACACCGGAATCCATTACCAACAGCGGGCCTGTTGATTTGGGGACATAAAGAGACTCTGGTTGGATTGAGGAATGGTTTCCTTTGGATGAACAGCTGTCCGCCCACATTTGGATTACCTGCACTCATTAACATCCGAGTGTTAAAAAGGGTGTGATGCCTCTAATTGGAATATCAGGCGCATTTTTAGGTTTTTCCAAAGATTTCCTGCTCCCATCTAAAGCAGAATGTATGTGTGCCTGCATACGGACTCCTTGCAGTCATTCATTGCAGTGGGGCCTGTGTGTATTAGTTTTTGTCGACTGTTTTTCCTCAGTGACAGCTGACTAAGCAGCCTCCCAGCACTGTATTACCACACTGTGGTAATGGATGTACTCTAGTCTCTAGAAGAGCCAGCGTTGATGTAACACATTTTTAATTTGTATATATGAGGTCAGTTTTGCTTTTCTACACACTAGAGAAAGCCTTGACATGATTTACTGATGTTTTCAATCTATCGGCGGCCAAACATGGGAGTGGATCCACTGGACTCTGGCAGCCAGGACGTCCTCATCTAGTATGCAGCTTTTTGAATGACATGGAGTCTGTGATCTGTTGACATTTGAAGAGGTCATATACAAAACAGATTGCAAACCAACATTTTAATGAAATTTTTATATTTTTTCCAATTCTATCTTATCTAGATTTTTTAACACAGCCCAGCCTGAGTTTTATTGTTATAAAAAATGTCTGTTTGTGAGCATGATCTCTTCATTTATAGGACATTAACCAGAGCATCTGCTCTGACTGTCATACATTTTTGGACATTTTATTCATCTTTGCTGATTCATTGTTACTTTGAAGTACTGCCAGGTGAAGCTTTTAAATATGTGCAGAATTTATGGATGTGGAAGGAAATAAACCTGTTCTCCAAACAAAATTAAACAGCTACAGACACTTAAATACACTGGCTTCACCATCCTTCCCTCATTTGTGATCATTCCTGTTTGGAATTACAGTGGCTTCATGACAATCTGTTCACGATCATGATCCACTAATCACTGTTGGAGAGGCTTGGCAGTGAAACTCAGGATAATTGTTTCAAAGAGATAGAATATCTTATTTGTTTGTATTCTGCACCCAAAAACAAATAAAAATGTATAGCCACAACAGTATTTAATAAATTATACTGTATAATGAGTTTAGGGTGAGTCCAAGGAATGAAATAAGTCTTCCACAATCCCCTGAATATCATAATTCAAAAATTACAATTGCCACTAAAAAGAGGGGAAAAAATAAAACTAAAATATTTTTTTGTAATTTCCATATCAGCTAAAATATAAACTTAAGATCAATAATAATAAATAATAAATTAAATATTATTGTTATACTGCATATTAAACATTATTGTTGTTATTGTAGTGATGTTACTCTAATATTTATTATTTTATCATAATCATTTTTTTTATTATTATTATCATTAGATGGTACTAGAGGTAGTAACAATGTACGGAAGTAAAAAAAAAAAAAATCCTGAAATAAATCCTTTTGAAGGAAAATACTGACTTAGTGTGTCTTTGACCCTCACACTGAGTGTCCCACAGCCAAGGGGCCCAGGAACCAGAGGGATGATGATGTTGTGTTCTGATCACACTTAAAGATGGAGAACGCCTCACTTCACACACATATTTACGCCTTTGTGTTTCAGCCATAAAAACAAAGCGTCGGGCTGGCCCCCTCCTGGCCCGGGGTCCTGGGGCCCCCTTGGTACCCCCTTCAGCTGGGACAGCATGACCAGCACCCGGGATGGACGGGACTACCTCACCAGGTATGTACAGCACGTTGTCCTCTTCATCCTCCTCTGATTCATGTTGTCCTTTCCTCCTCTGGAGTGTTCTCTTGGTTTAACTGATTACCCATCCTTCCCTCTTCTCTGAAATTCTCTTTCCCTCCTTCCCCTTCCTTCTAAAATTTTCTCCTCTGTTTTCTCCTTCCCCCCCGTTGTCTAATCTCGTTCTCATCCCTCTGCCCTTCTATCTCCTTGGCCTCCTTGACAGCATTTCCCCGTGCTCCGTACTCTTTCCAAATGTTGATTCTCTTGGCTTCGGTTATACGGCAGCACCTGATTGGTCAGCAAAATGGGATTCTTCACAGATAGACTCTTTAATGGGCTTCCAATCCAATTCCTTTATTTCTTTTGTAAATGACTGTAAAATAGCACGGTCAACATGGTTGCAAAAGGCTCACACACCTACAGTATGCTTGCACAAACCCTCCACCCGCTATGCCCACTGCAGGGAAATACGACTTTAATCTCATTATTGTGCTGAAATTGTTTGTGAAATATAGTTTAGTTGCATTTTCAGATTGGATAATTGTGTTTAACCCAGTGGTAATATCCGGTAATTATGTTCAAACAGGATTTGAAGTGAAAATGTGTCAAAATTTGTTAGATTATATCTGTTTTATACTTAATTAAATTTTAATCTGAATCCAGTTAAACTGCTTCCAAGGGAAACTTTCCTCTTTTTTATCCCTTTCCTTTCATCACAGCACAATCACATCTTTTCTTTAATTTCCTCTCCTCTTTCCTTTCCTCTTATCTTTTCTCCTCCTCTTTTTCTCTCTCGTCTCTTCATCTCATTTCCTTTGGTTTTCTCGCTTTTCATTTCATTTCCTCACCGCTTATTTAATTTTCTTTCCTTTTGTCTCCTCTCCTTTACCCTCCGCTCATTTGTCTTTTCCCTTTGTTTCTTCCCCCTCCTCTCCTCTCCTTTCCTCACCTCTCCTCTCCTCTCCTCTGGCTCTGTCTTTGATCCCAGAGTCAAGCTGGTGGCTTAAGAGGAGGTGACACATCTAGTAGCACAATTGGATTTTTCTGAGAGTTAGACAGGGAGCGAGAAGATGGGGAAAGTGGCTCCGAGCGAGGAAAACCAATGATTGGTTTAAGTGTATAGTACAGATAAACTCTTCCAACCTCACCGTAGTTCATGTCTAAGCTGTTCATTTGTCCATGTTTTAACCTCTCTCCGATGACCTGCACCATCGTCGGGATTTGACCTTTTGTATTCAGCTTGCTCTTTGGTTTGCCCTCTGCTGGGATTAACTCCAGCGTTCCTGATAGGAAAGATGAGCCCACATCCCAGATTGAAACACGCTTCATTACAGACAGATTTACTGTGAGATTTCACCGCTTCATGTCACAATACAGAGGAGGTGAAGAGAAAGTGAAAGAGGAGGAGGATGGGGGTTGGGGGGGCAGAGGTTGAGACTGATCCGGATTGGTTGGAGATGAAGCCGAATCCTAGATTGTTGCAATGTGTTCCTTCATCGGGGCAGATTGAGTTAAGGTATATACACTGTATGCTGTAATAATGTTTATGGGCAACAGCACGCAATAAAGTATGGAGTATTGAACTGTAATGACACGTGAACACCATGCTGTCCTTTCTCAGTACTTGTACTCCCTGTCTTTCTTTGGCTCAGTGAGTCAAGCTTCAGGTTCTCCTACCATGTGGAGTTGTTTTGTATTTTTTCTTTTTTTCAGAGGTCACTAAGACAGCGTCAGAAACATTTTTTAGCTCAAAGCTTACGCTCAACAGATGTAAATGACGTTATTTCTGCTGTTCCTAAACTGGTTGACCCGAACAGTTTGTAAGAGAAATTCCTAAATTGTTTTGTACGAGCTCTAGAATGCATGATAGTGCCCTGTGCTGGACTTAATGTGCAGAGAGAAGCTTTGGCTGCCAAGTGAGGCTTTTAAACTGCAAGGGAAGGACAGATGAATCATTAGAGTCTGGCAGAGAGTGAGAGAGAGAGAATAGACAGATAGTGGATGAGTTAACCCTGCTGAAACGGTATTCCAGACGCTCTGCACTCTCCAGACAGAAGTCTGAAGTACAAAGACAATGATCCTACAGTTAGACTTCGATGGTACTTGTGCCTTTTATTGTCACTCTTATCCTTGGTCAGTCGTGTTGAAGGGGCCATTTTATGCAGATTTTGATGGTTTTATCTTACCTTTAGAGGTCGTTTGATAACATTACGTAGCTGTAAAAACACGTGTAGGTGATGTGTGTTACATGTTCTTCACAAAGTATTACTTTGAATTCTATGGACAATCCAAAACCAAATATATGACAATGCATTTTGGGGACATGTGTAGAAAATGATAATTAATATGTCAAGAATGAAGAACATTTTAAGGTGAATTAAAAACGCATTGGCTTAAAAAAGTAAGGGCTTCTGTAATATAATTTCAGATTTTTCAATCACAAATTCTCCCGAAATTATGCGATTTATGAAGCCTTTTCTCTGTGCTATAATCAAATATTACATGTCACCCGCATCCATAATGCATCCATAATCCTTTAAATGATCCTGAACTGTTCAGTGTGTTTAATGATCAGTAAATGATTTTTAAATAATCTGTAGTTTTATAATGATGTCAGAGGCAATTTGGTTCCAGATTGCTGTTCTAAAGGGTTTTAGAGAATCCAGGACCAGCACAGTCCTGTAAAAAGGCTCTGAATCATAAATGTGCTTATCCCAGGCCTCAAATCACCAACTAACGCCAATCATTCACTATTTTATTTGATCCACTTAAGCTCAAACACATTTCTACTGTGAATAAATGCACAAGAGCTGAGTTTAATTCAGCTTCATCATATTGTTCCCTTAATTTAAGCAGGGGTTCACAAGTTTGAACCCTGCAACAATCAATGTGTCCATTATCCACCACATGTCCTCTAGTACTGAAATGATCTGCTGAGTGATTATAAGTAATGGGGGGGTCAACAAAAGGGGAAGTGTACCAGGCCCCTGCCTTCCTCTGACGTCAACTTCAGTCTCTCATTGTCCCCTCTGTCTTTTATTTTCCAGTCAGGTGTCCCAGAGCAGCTCGGTGGAGGAGGTTCATCTTGACGGGGTCCCCCCTGCCCCCCGTCTAGTGGAGATGACACGAGACCCCGTCCTGGGCTTTGGCTTCGTGGCAGGGAGTGAGAAACCGGTGGTGGTCCGGTCCATCACACCAGGTCTGCATTGTCATACCAGTTACTATCTATATCTATATCTATATCTATATCTATTACAATATTCATGTCAGATAGATGGATAGATAGATAGATAGATAGATAGATGGATGGATGGATGGATGGATGGATGGATAGGTAGGTAGGTAGGTAGGTAGTTTTCAGGTAGGAATAAAACGCCTCGTGTCTCCATCCATTGTAACCACAGACACAGGTGTTGGTGTTTAGTATTTCATATCAAACACATCAAGCAAAACTAGAGGAATGCCTTAACCAGCGTATCAGAGGAGAGGAACCCTGCACACTTTTTGGCCTCTCAAGGAAACATATTGTGAGACATAAGAGAAATAAAAAAAAATTTTCTCCTTTTTTTTTACCAAATTACTGCCGAATCACTGCTCAGAGAAGCCTCACAGCTGTCATCTCCACTGGTAGCTTAGACGGAGTGATTAGGCATTGCAAAAATCAATCAGCACAGAATCCCAGGCAGACAGTTGAACTAATGCATATTTTATTCAGAGTCGGCGGCAGAGGAAGGAAATTTTTATGCACCAGGGCGCTTATTGCATGAGACAGAAAGTAAACACCCTCATCCTTAACACACATTTATGTACAGAGCATGCTTGGAGGAACTAGCGATCACAATAACACACAAAGGAGAGGAGCGGAGAGGAGCGGAGAGGAGAGGAGAGGAGAGGAAGAAATCAAGTCAATTGCTGCACAATAAAATAACATAAGAAAGAAATGAAATAGCAGCCAAGTACAATAAAAGAGATATCTTAGAGAACTTGAGAAATTACGCCAAGGCATATCCAGGCAGGGAACAGATTTAAATATAAATTTCAGAAGATTAAAAGTAGGATATGAATAAATAAGGAAAACAAAATAAAAGGAAAAGAAAGGAAAGGAAATGTTTTCATTCACGCTATATCTGGTTAGCAGTCTGGAACAATGAATGCATTCTGTGTTTTGACAGACTGCGGCTTATTTCTCACTGTCTCCATATGTGTGGCTGTGTGCGTACAGGTGGTCCATCGGATGGGAAACTTCTGCCAGGAGATGAGATCATCATGATCCACGACGAGCCAGTCAGCTCAGCGCCCAGAGAACGAGTCATCGACCTCGTCAGGTAGACCCGTCACCGTCAACACCCTTATCGCTTTCTACTCAATACATCTATTTTTATTGAATATAATCTGCTTAGATTTTTAAACTGTTGTCTTATTTACAGGGAGATTGTAAGATGAATGAGTGCTGTAATCATGATGTGGCATCAATCAATGGATTTGGACTAAATTTCCCTTTTCTAATCATTTACATGTTGATGTTTATAACTTCATATTCCAGTCAATCCCTCCATCCAAATATATCCAGTCTATCTACACATTGTAATATTGAGTTGAGTAGTTGAGAAGACATTCACAATCAAAGTTATTATCATGTCTGTGTCAGAATCTTAACTTCCACAGGGCCACATAAAACCGTTATCAAGTGTTTTCATTACCAAATATTTCTCGTGCTTTACATAATGCACAAAAATACACTTCAACCCAGTGCCTACACATAATCATATTCAGAATAATGCTGAAAAATATGAAAATCTGTTTATTTTGATGCAAATACTGTACTGGAAGTGAAATGAGGTAACCAGTCCAATAGAAACACTATCTCATGCTTTTCAAATTAAAAGCTAATAAGCTATGACTGCACATGCATATATAATGTGTGTATGTGTGTGTGTGTGTGTTTGTGATACCCAGAGGCGTCTAATTTAATTTCATCCAAGCTAATCAAGCTTTTTATCTGCTGCTGCACCTGTTGTTTTTCTTTATTATTATTGGGTTTTTTACATGATTTAGTTGACTCTGATTCGTCGTTGTCTCACTTAAGGAGCTGCAAAGAATCCATCATGCTGACTGTCGTCCAGCCGTATCCTGTGAGTAGATGAGCTCTTGGTTGTAAATCATGTGCATGGAAATATTAATAGATTTTTTTGGAGAGTAAATGTGCTCATTCTTATCTTACTATCTTATCTTATCTTACCTATCTATCTATCTATCTATCTATCTATCTGTCTGTCTGTCTGTCTGTCTGTCTGTCTGTCTGTCTATCTACCTACCTACCTACCTACCCATCCATCCATCCATCCATCTCTCTCAGTCCCCTAAGTCAGCGTTCATCAGTGCAGCCAAAAAAGCCAAGCTCAAGTCCAATCCGGTTAAAGTGCGGTTTGCAGAGGAGGTCATCATCAACGGCCAGGTTCCAGTAAGTTCTATCACACACACACATAAACACACTCTCACCCTTTTGTACAGTAAATAGCCAATACCAGGTGGTTGTAACTTAACACAACCGACACTGTTACGGATGCCGAAAGCTGAAACAATCGCTGGACAGTGTAAAACAGTCACTCGGTTATAGTGCACTGTGAGTGGCAGTTCGAATTCCCATCATGCACTGCATTAAAGTGAGGCCAGATGGAAGCCAGAATTAAAAGAAATTGGAACTTTGATCATTTCTATCTCCTTTGCAGAACTCCGTGAAGGACAATTCTCTCCTGTTCATGCCAAATGTCCTCAAGGTCTATCTGGAGAACGGGCAGACAAAATCTTTTCGTTTTGACAGCAGTACTTCTATCAAGGTATGTGTGTGTGTGTGTGTTTTTCCATCCCTCAAGGTACGCAAATCAGCAGTCTTTAGATGATCTATGGCGCACGGTCTGGTGCATTACAGCGCCCAACGCTTTGCGGTGTGTCACAGAGTGCGCACAGAGTGGGGCGCATGGCACGGAGAAGTAGGATTGAGGCTCCTAATTAATCACAGGAGTGTTTTGGGCGGAACGTAAATTGCACCCATCAGAGCGTCACCTGCCATTCCCTTTAAGAGCTGGATGCGCCCGAACGTGGTTCGTTGCTGTTTAGATGGCAGAGACCTAGACTTGGCGTAACAGGGCAAAAAACAGATCAACAAAAAGACGTTATGTCCGCTGCACAGGTCACACTAAATACTGGACACTATAGACTGTAGGAGCTGTTCTTTTCTGATTTTTGACTGTTTTTTAATGATGCATACACATTTCCTGTATTCTAATAAAGAGATAGATAGCATTAATAAAACAACAAATCTAATGGTGGCCGAAGACTTTTGTACAGTACTGTATATACTGTATATATGTGTGTGTGTGTATATAATTGGAGTGGGGTTTTGAAATCTCTGCACCTCTGTAAAGAGTTGCTCAGGAGGTCCTCTTGGAAACAGAAACATTGGACAAACCACAATGAAAGCAATCAGTTGACTGACAGGTCTATTTACTGCAAAACTCCTTACAGGATATGGGGACAGTTCAGTTACTGCAGGGCATTAAAAATATTACATTTCTCTGTCATACTCATTCGTGTTGTTGCTTTTGACCCCAGGATGTGATCTTGACCCTGCAAGAGAAACTGTCAATCAAATGCATCGAACACTTCTCCCTCATGTTGGAGCAGCGGACGGAAAGCTCTGGAAGCAAACTGCTTCTCCTGCACGAACAGGAGATGCTTACTCAGGTAGGCGCTAAGCCACTGTTTCCTCCTTTTCTTCTCTCTCTCTCTGTCTCACACACACACACACACACACAGACGCACACAAATCAATATACACTCTTTCCTGATCAGTATTCAGGCAGCGTTTTAGACCCCGGTGTCATTTATCAGCACTGGCACAGCAGGGATGACAGCTCACATTACACCTACTCTCACACAAACACTTCCCCAGTCGCACACACACACACACACACTCACACACAGCACTGACAACATTTTAATGAGGTTGCGGGATCACAGGAGGACTATTTTAATATTCATACCGCACAATTCAGACATGAAGGAGCGCATGTGGTGAGCACAATGGCAGACTTTTCTGTAATGTACTTGATAAAACCTGCAGCTAAATTATCAGGAAGTTCACATGTCTGTGATTTGACTTTGAATTGATTTATTCTGCACACAAATAAGAAAGATATACAACTACAATAGCAGCTAATTAACAAATTATAAAGCAGAAGAAGAAACAAGCGGAGGCAGACGGTCGGAGGACTTAAAGCCTATGCTGAAATTAATGAGAAATATGAAAAAAATAAAGAGTTAAAAGAAGATATAATTTCTTTTCATTCTCCAATATTAAAGGACTAACTGAAGGAAGATGAATGTTAGTGATTTGTCTTGTGTGTTGCGATTGGTGCATGCAGGAAAAATGAGAAATCAGAAAACTGCAACTTCCTTTATCTCAACTTGGATATTCAATGATTCACAGTGTGTGATCAATGTTGCACAGGTTTTGATATTTTTCTCGTGAATAAGACACAAGCCAAGCTAATTTGTTCCGCTTCGACAGCAATTCAAAGTGCTTTACAAAAACATTAAAATTACAGATACCAGATTAAGGAATTTACAAAACAGTTACAAAAAGCATAAAAGTCAAATGTAGAGCATAAATCTTCGATCATCTGGAAAATCAGGAAAAAGATGCAGACTTGTGCTTTGGACTTGTAGGTCTGATTATTAAAAAAACATTAATCAGTTTTAAGGAACTCAAACACACAGTTAGGCCAATTGACATTTTATGCACATTACTTTACTTTTACATTTTACCACCATTATCGATCCAAAGGCCAGGATTCCAGTTTAACATTTTCTTTACTCCCATCCATTCTCTTTCTCTGTCCGTGTGTTTCCATCCTCTGTGACTCTAGGTGACCCAGAGGCCTGGCTCTGATAAGATGAAGTGTTTCTTTAGACTCAGTTTTGTGCCCCGGGACCCAGTGGAGCTGCTCCGGAGAGACGCCATGGCATTTGAGTACCTCTATGTACAGGTGAGCAATAGAGGTCACACTAACAGCTCCTTAAAGATGACTGTGAGTGTTGACTCTAGCTTAGATGAAGGCTTACAATAAACTAAAAATCCAGGATTAAGTCAAAAATAACCCACTGGAGCGTATCTGATGGATAACAAAAGTACAAAATCAGAATATAGACCGATGATTGGTAAGATAGCCCAGGAGAAGTAAATGTGATCTAGACTTACAACTCATCAGAGGTCAGCATTTTCCTCTTCCAGTTGGACTGAAATTTTTCATCCCTTTGAGGGATTCATAAGCCAAAAAGCTGAGACATACCTATTTCAACTCAGTGGGATACCAGTGTGGCTCTATAGACAGATGAAAAAAATGACAAAAATTCTTTTGTGGTTCTCTGTAGAGCTGTAATGATGTGGTCTTGGAACGGTTCAGCCCCGAGCTGAAGTACGACGCTGTGCTTCGACTGGCCGCGCTGCAGATGTACATTCTCACCATGACGACCAGACAGAGCCAGAAGGTCTCACTCAAATACATCCAGTGAGTTTGTGTGCCTGTGTGTATGTGTGTGTATTGGACCGCAGCCCGGAGCTGCTCTATTAATAACAAATGATTGTCTCACTTATTTAGAACTGGGTGTCTGACAGAATGTTTGTCTTAGGATTATTTTAATGATGATACTACATTTGACAATTTTACAAAGATAATTTCCGGAAAATTACACTGGAACTACATCACTGACACTTAGATTCTCTAAAATCACCTCAATGAGTTTACTTCCTGTTTCAAATCAGGACAAGCTTGAATTGCACTCAGAGAGATGCAACATCCACACCACAGTTTTCTGACAATTGAGCTATTTTAGAGAAAGTTCAAAATGCCATTAAAGTGGCTACAAGCATGGATCCCAGGGAATATCAGAAAACATTTGATTTTTGATTCTCAAATATCAGATTCAGAAGTTATTGACTAATTACACTGTTGCTATAGTGCCACCATCAGGGGGTCTAATGTTTCTTTGTTTGCATTGAGGAATGAAAAGGTGCACAAAATTTGGTTACAGAGGACTCATCCATTCATATTGAAGACTTTGGTAGCATATTCTGGTGAAACGATCAGACATGTCAAAAAGTGAGAGAAAACGTTAAGCCTGAACTTGGTTCAGACATTTCACATTCAAAATTTTGAGACTATTGAGATAAGGTTGTAAAAGGATATACTAAACATGGGTTTATTAAGGCTGAACACACCCAAGGAATCCAAAGATTTATGGTTCAAAAGTTATAAAAATTGAATCTTAAAATTGTTTTTACTGCGCCATCGCCCGGCTGCACAAAATAAATCAAAAGTGAATGTCCTGACACCTGTTCAAGTTATCACTTTAACACACAGTCATTCCAGTATTTGACAAGTGAATTCCGAGTGGTGCCTGTCTGATAATAAAACTCCCAAATGCTACCTTTTGAACGTTGTTATTTTGTTGAAATGTTTGTCTGTTCATGTGAAGTTATGCTAAAACCGTATCCTCTCCACAGAAAGGAGTGGGGTCTGCCGCTGTTTCTGCCCCCCGCTGTGCTGTCCAGCATGAAAGAAAAAAACATCAAGAAGGCTCTGACACACATCCTCAAAACCAACCAGAACCTTGTGCCCCCGGGGAAAAAGGTAAACATCTCTCTTTGCCTCACTTTGCCCCTGTTAATAAACTCCTGACACACGCACATGCATACACGCACAGTCCATCTGTTTCTCTCCCTTTTGATGCAGGAACCTAAAATAGCATCTCTGCCAGGCTCAACCTTGTAAAGTTTCTCACCCTTGTCGTCCTAAGACCCTTCGTCAAGACACGTCGTGAATATTAATGTAATTAACAATATGCAATGTGATGCTGTGTGAATAATGATTCACACGCAGCTTTTATCACACTGATTCAACTTTTCCTGAACTTTATATTTCTTTTTTTTCGCGATACAAGCTGCTGCGGCTTGGTTTGGAAGAAATGTACAAATCAGCAGCGTGCTAAAACAAAATTAACTCGCACAATCATATTGACTTTACAGTGATTTACTATCAGCTGTCAACCAAATCAGGTTAGCTGAAACAGAATTTTTCCAAGCAGAAATGTAGGCGTTGCTATTTTTGTCTCAATTCAGACACAAATTATCCCAACCTGAATTATGTGTGCTTATAAAATGATTATTGTCTGTTAAACTTGCAGCACACTATGCATTGGCCACTGTTGAACAGTTCTGCAGTTTTCTACATGTTTTCTGTGTGTGTGGGTGCAACTGAGTGTTGGTTATTGATGATATTTACTGGAGAGGTGGGTCATCCGTTAAGCACATTGTAGTTGTTTTTATCAGATCTGGATCATAGTGTTAAAATTATTACATTTTTTAAAAAAACATTATTTTTAGGCCACAGACAACCATTCAGAATGCTTATCCTGTGTTAACACTAGATTACCGCTAAATAAGAGACTAAGGATGGTATATTTAACCTTCAAACTAAAACACCCACTACCACTGGATCTGGATCACGGCAATGTGGATCTGACCGCGTATGTCATGTTTGGCCTGAATGGAGGTTTGAGTATTCCAGTGATTTGTTGTTAACAAATCATTAGAGACATTAACAAACATTTTTCCCAAATATATTTCCATCAGTAGGAGGTAGATATCTTTCACAGAGCACACAACTCATAAATTCTTAGGATGACATAATAAAGATTTTATCATATTCTGCAGAAATCCATTCTGTTAAAAGCAGCAGAAATACATTAATTTCCTAAAATTTGGATCAATATCAGCAGATGTCAGGACATGATGTTTCCATGCAGCCCTGCTGCCTTTTGGTCCAATATATCTACACTATAACTTTATTTTGGACAACAACAAACTAGCTGTGGATACTGAACCAACAAATTTGGAGCAGATTGAATACGCCCTAAAAACAGTATTTTTTTTTTTTGGCAGTATAGAAATTACTTTTAGGCAGTGAGAATTTGTGTGTAAAATGAAGATTAATATTCAGTCAGACTTGATTTCCTCCATTTAGATTATTAAAAACCCATTAAAAGGGGTGACATTCTCAATTTTGCAGAATGACTGCGGTTAAGGTTGAGTAAGAATTTCATGAAATCTAAATTATTTCTGTCGTGAAAATCTCTTGCTCCAGCAACCAAGGCCAGACTTCCCGTGAGTTGTTTCAGAGACACAGTGGATCGGGTGTCATCTTAAAAAAGGATGCAACATTGATAGAATGCTAACATTTTACAGAGCTAGAGAGAGAGAAGAGTTAGTCTAACTCTTGCTGATCAAATTTCACTGAAACGTCAATCAGTGATCATGCAATCAATACTCATAGTATTTGTCTTTACTGTGATCAAGTCATATACATGGACGGAGTCAACAGATGTACAGTATATGACGGGCTGCACAATCAGTCAATACAACATATTGCAATAATCAGTGTGTTCATTCATCCCAAACATACCTGTTTATCACTCTCACTCATCGGAGGCACTCATTCAAGTTCATGGCTTCACCAAAGCCCAATGGTCCTCGAGTTATGGCTCCTTGTTTAAATGATGACAGTTTGAGATATTGACCAGATCATGATGAACAGCTTTTCACTTCTCTTTGCAGCTGACTGCTCTACAGGCCAAGGTGCATTACCTGCGGTACCTCAGTGAGCTCCAACTCTATGGTGGAAGGGAGTTCAAATCAATACTTTTGGTAAGTTGTCATCTTTTTTTCAAATCTTAGTTCAAGTTGTCATTAAAAAAATGATTTGTAAGGAAAAAAGTGTGAAATGGCTAGTGATTTAATTTTCTCTCTCTCTTTCTCTCTCTGTCTATCACATACACCACTCTGCAGCAAGGGGAGAAGCAGAAAGAGGTGACACTTTTGGTGGGCCCACGTTATGGCATCAGTCATGTGATCAATGCCCGCACCAAACTTGTGGCCCTATTGGCTGACTTCAGCCATGTTAACCGCATTGAGATCCTCACTGAGGATGAGACCAACGTTCGACTGGAGCTGCACGTTCTGGATGTTAGGGTGTGTACAGTGCTGTTACTACGAAAACCTTCATGAATATTACAGATTACATTTATTCTTTTTTCCCCTTCCCTCCCTCTATCTTTAATTAATTTACAGCCCATAACTCTGATCATGGAGTCAAGCGATGCTATGAACCTGGCGTGTCTTACAGCAGGCTATTATCGCCTCCTAGTGGATTCAAGGAGATCTATCTTCAGCATGGGTCGCAGTAGCAGCACAGGAGGAGATGAAACTAGTGAGTTATCATTAACTCTGTGTATGGATTCATGAAAGCTCCATGGTGAATGTCATTTGCCTTCTTTTAAATGTAATAACATTTACACTTTCAACACAGACAGCGTTTCAAAATAAGATGAATAAAATGATTAATAAATAGAAGTATCAGTCAAAAGTCTAATTCAAAGCAAACAGAAACAGATATGCTTTTTTTGTTGTAGTTGTTTTTTAAGCTTACAATCCTCTTGTTTTTGCAAAGGTTGTTCCACATAAAATAGTTGCAAAGTTCTTAAAAGCTGCATCTCTTTAACAGAGCAACATTTGCAGATCAAAGTTCAATGTGGGCATCAGAGCAGCTACTACTTTTACTTGAAATTAATGTCAAAAAGATATCTGAGGATAAGTGATAAAAGTGGACAAAAAGTGGGTGTTCTGATACAAATGTAAACTTGGTACAGGTTTTGTTGACAAAAAAAATAAAAGAAATAAATCAGAATTTTTCAATGCTGTGTAAAAACAAGGTAGAGCACACCAATGCCGACTAAATCTGTAAATGTATTATCACCTTAGAATATAAACGGATAGTAAGTAATCAAAGTTGGGATTGCTTCTACCTTCAGGTCAGGATCGCATGCTGGAGTGGCCATACAGCACGTCATTGGGCGACAGTGAGGAGCCATCACCAAATCAAGGAGACACCTGTTTTGACAGTGCGCTCAGAGAAAATAGCATCTCTCCTTACTCCCATGAATGCCAACTCCCTGACACAGACATTGATGGAAGAAGAAGTCCGCTGCCTCCTCCTCTTCCCCCCTCCACCAGACACATACCTCAAGACTCACCACGGAGCGCTAAGGTGTCATTTATTTTTGGGGGTGACCCACCTCTGAACAAGGCTAAGAACTTAGGCTACGAAAGACTGTTAGAAAGCCCTAATGTACCAGACAGACATCCATACTTGCGCAACAACACAGACTTTCAGTCACAAGGCAGGGCGCCGTTTCCATATAGTGGTAGGCCGCATGTCTATAGCAACATCGGTGGAGAATGCGGTGAGGAGCCACTATTAAGAGACCTCTGTTACGCTGACACAACTGATGAGGCAGAGGATGAGGATGATGCTTCTTGTGAAGAAGACTCCACTGGTGGGACACCTGTGAGTGATGAGAGAGGGACTGGTAAAGCTTGTGGTAACCAGGAAGGAGGGTTAGCCACTGCAGCCAGCAAAGCCACCTTCCTCACACTTTCTGGCTCTACAGATGACATCATTGACTTAACGTCACTTCCCCCTCCCGAGGGCGACGAAAGCGTTGACAATGATGAAGACGACACAGTGTTGGAAACGCTCAACCTTGCAATTGCTGCTCCGCCACCAGGGTTTCAGGACAGCTCAGATGAGGAAACAGCTTCTGAGAGAAGGCTGCTAAACATATGTGAGAATGATGATATTCCAGTATCGTTAATTGACGCCGTACCAGCACATGAGGAAAGTGAAGGTAGCAAGGGAGCAGGGGAGAGAAGGCTGGACAACAAAGTGATGAGCACTTTACTGGCACTGGAGGCTCTGTCTGTCTGTGAACAGAGGCCTCTCCGGCCACCACCCAGCACTAACAATTCAGGTTTGTTCCATATTTTAGGATTTACCTCAAATTTAGCCTCTCCAGATTAAATATGTCCACTTATACATATGTGCTTTTTTTAGACCAATGAAAATTAACTTATTGTTCATTTTTACATACGTATCCAAATTATACTCATTATGTCTTGATTTATGATTACTATGGCATTTAGCAGAGTCAAGATTTTCAAAACAAAGTTCAGGCGAGCTTCTCCTTTCATGTTGACTCAGAGGGCCAGTGTGATCCTGTATTTTTGCAAAGAATGTTTTTCCACGGTCACGGCAGTATTGAGTGTACATTTTAGTGACTAATGGACCGTACACTACAACAACCACATTTAACTTTAATGACCTACTAATATCTGTCTTCTCTCCTCCTTCTTTCTCCTCTAGGTGTTTGCACATCTCAAGGCTTTAGCCTGGAGTCATCCTCAGACTCTGGCAATGAGACCAACTCCTCAGAGATGACTGAATTCTGCGAACTAGCTGCCAGTAACAGGCTCAGTGAGAGCCACTTGCGTCTTCTAGTGGCAACAAGGGATGGATATCAACCTTTACTTGAGGAAAAAACCGAATTTCCTGTCTCACCAAGTACAGGAGGAACCATACAAAAGAGAAACTCTAGTCCTTCACAATATCTCCAGCCACCTGAAGTTCCTCTGAGACAGAGCCCACAGTTGGACTCTCCATCAATGGGGCCAGATAATTTGGAGGTGAGGTCCCAGACCAACCTGTTGTCTACTGTCCAACGCCCTAACTCCACCACACCAGGCAGCAAGCATCACAGAAATTCTGTAGACTCCAATGGGAAGTACAACACTTTTAGCACAAGGGATGCATATCAAGGTGTGGGTAGTAGAAGCCATCTTAGCGTGGAACAGCGCACTTCATTTTGCAAGCGAGGGGCGAGTCAAAGCAGAAGTAGTTCCTTGCTGAGAGAAAATTTTGTAGCAGAAGGCCTAAGGGTGAACAGCCTCCCCAGAAACCATCGCAATATTCCCAACCCTTTGTTCTTGTCCTCTGATTGTCTGTTAGAAGTGGGTAAATTGGGAGTGTCCAATTCTGATAATGGAGGTTCAGGTGTTGAGCCGGATGAACACCTGGTTGTGGCATCATCGCTGTCCCCAACCAAAAAACCCAGACTGGGAGGATCCGACCACTGCTCAGACACACAAACTGACCATCAGATGATTTCAAGACAGCAGAGTGTTGCACGTCTTTGCGAGTATCATCTTGCAAAAAGGATTTCAAATTTACATGGAGAAGCCCACAGTTCACAGCAGAGCTCCCTATGCTCATCACTGGATGCTGGTGGCAGCACAAACAGTAGTGTCTGTGCCACACCAACAGACTCGCCACTTGGCCTTGGTTCAGCTGAGTCAAAGCATCACCATCTGCAAAGGCACCCGCTGTCCACTTCTTCCTCTTCATTACTCAGGGTGATAAACTATGAAGATATCAAACCTGTAAATCCTCGCAGCATCCCTGGCCAGACCACTCAGGGGAAAGACATCCACCCACATGCAGACCCTGCCCTCCTGCAGAAGATGCTGCCCAACATCCACTCTCCTGTTGCCGCAGCTGAGCCAGGTCGCCCCTCCTCCACAACACTGTCAAAGCATAACGAAGCTGCAGGTACCTCAACCAAGAGACTCAACAATGATCTGAATGTCAGACAGCAAGCATGTTTTCGGGGGCTGAACCAAAAGGAAGGTAGTGAGGCCTACAGGCAATTAATTAACTATCTAACAGTCAGCCAGATGCATCAGGGAGGCAAGCTCCATGGTGCACGCAGGGGAGGCGCTGTGAAAAAGGACAGTAGGCGCTATATCACTAGCAATCCTCAGCTTGTGGAGATGGTTAAGAGGGGAAACACCATTGGCCGCTGCCAATGCTTGCCACACTCTGTGTCCTCCTCAATTCTCAACACAAATTTAGTTAACCCAAGCACAGGAACGGGACAGCTGGAACACAAAAATCCCAGAGCATATCTCTCAGCCACGCTTCCTGCCAAAAGAAGTCCTATTGTGCATGCTCAGAAACCAAATAATAGTCTAGAGTTTAGATCAGCTACCACTGAGAGGAGAAGTTCTGTTTCTGGCCTTGACAGCGAGGTAGAGCAGGGTGTTATTGCCCAAGACCACTTCTCATCACGGGCAGATGGCTGGGTCAGCCATGATGGGGGATTCAACACATGTAGAAACCATGAGGGTGTGGGTACCACCGGTCGTCCCCCACCTCGGTCGAGAAGTCAGCCTGTTCGGACAGATGACTGGGTGAAATCAGAGCAGAGTCTAAAGCCGGCAGTTCGCCAGTCTCCTACAACTTCACATCCCAATGACTCTCTTTGTTTCTCTGCTGTCCCTAGTGCAGTGGGTCAGAGAATAGAACCTAACACAATCTCACCAAGAAGGGGAGACCTGTCAGTTTTTATGAAACAGGCATCTACTGCCTCTAGATCATCTCCATCTGCCAAGTCACAGTCTATACTTCCACCACCACCACCTCCACCACCTTCCACATTGTCTCTACCTGTGCAAGACAAAACTGGTCTTAGCAACTCAAGCACCCTCCCAAAACATAATTCTATCCCTTCCGTCCAGTCCCGCCACAGTCAGAATCACATTCAGGCTATTACCCCAACCCTGTCTCCTTCTGTTCCCTTCAACAATACCCTTCAGCGAGGCCGGGAACTCAAGCGCAGCTGCAGCAATATGACTGCCAGTTCTGGTAGTGTGGAAGTTCTTTTTGGGAAGCCTACCCGTAGCCGTAGCCAGCAGCCTTTGTCACCATCTGCACTACAGCAAAGTGAGACCCAAGTCCAGCGAAGGCCAACCAGAAAGCGGCTCTCCAAGAGCTATTCACAAGGCTCAATGCCTTCCCAGACCACATGCTGGTCTGCGGGTGGTAGGGTAGATAGTAGAAGGGCATCTGTAGCATTTCCATTGCAAAAAGACAGTAAACACTTAAAGGGCTCTCAAAAACTAGACCCCAATCCCTGGAGATGCAATGGACCTTTTAGCTACTGTTTCTTTAAGCATAAGAGTGAGGGTGAAGAGGATGAGATAGAATGGGAGAAGCCAAGGAAGAGTCATGGCGGGACTGACACTGGCGGTGAGAAAGGTGCTGCATCGGTATTATTGCCCTGTGGCTCCGTAGTTAACGCATCTGGCGAGCAGCTCTCTGGGGAGGTGCTCAACAACATGAGCTTCAGTGACCGGCTGGCCCGAATCAACGTACTCAAAGACCACATGTATGGATTCCCTGCCGGTTTCACAGAAGTTCGCCGTGATGCCAGTGAACTCATTGCACTGGTGAGATCCAGTGTAGGTCGCTGTGATCGTGGAGGAGAGATGCCTCATCTCCAGGACATTTCCCAGTCCAAGCAGCTCCTCTCTGTTGAGTCGAAAGAATTAGGCAGGGCATGTCGCCGAATGGCACAGGCCCATGGCAGTCCTGAAGAGATGTTACTTGCTGTAACCTGTAGCTTCCAGGTGCTTTGCTGCCTCTGCGAAGCATGCATGTGTTTGGTCAGTGGGCTGGGAGCGTCAGCTTCACACCAACAGAGGGAGGTTGTGGCAAAGGTTGACGAGGTTGTCATGAACTATATCTGTTTGCTCAAAGCGGCTGAGGCAGCCACCGTGGGAGCACCAGGGGAGCATAGTGTGAAAGCTCTGGTCCGCCACTCCAGTACCATGTCAGCTGTTGCTAACACACTCACCCGCTCCCTTAAAACTCTGCTTAGCAAATAGAGGCTACTCCTTATGCTAATGAGGCCTAAAGATGGTAGAAATCTGTCTTTGATCGTCTTTATATTTTTGAGGCAGTTTCCTGTAAGATCTGGACTGTTTACACATTCAAATCAATAAAGTGTCAGACCTAGTTATAGATGCTACATTGAAGTTAAATTATATTTAAACTCAAACGATGAAGAACATGTTGAAAGTCACTCCTCACTAATTGCACTTGCTTTTTTTGATTACAATATTGTAATGCACATTTACAAAGCCATAGTGTTACCAACCTTTGTAATATATGTGACTAGTGGATACCCTTCTACCTGAGCATTATATGTCTTATTCAAAATGTATAAAATGTACATAAACACATAAAATTATATCATTTGCTGTAGCAGATTGGAGAAGCCGTGAAGTATTTTGCTTCGTTAGTGCTGGCATTGAACAGGGCTGGATTGAAAAGCAGATTTCACTACACTGTATTGAATATAGTTAAAGATAATTATAATTTATAATCTTCATAATTATAACTGTAAACAATAACTTTTGCACACAAGATGATTACTTGTGTGCTCAAGAAAAATATATCAGCTTTTGGGACTTTAGTGGCTCTATAGTCAGGCCAGTGGAAAAATGGCCATATATTTATTCACAAGCTAAATTTCATCTTTCTGAATGCCTGTACATAACATGAACTACTGTCATCCCCTTTGCAAGAGAAGTGGTACAATTACAGGGATGCCAATGTTGCACTGCATTTACTCTTCTTAATAATTCATCTAATTTCTGTTAATATTTTAAGAGATTAATCTGTAGTGAATATTATCAAACAAAGCCACAGTCACTATATACATAATTATTTAGATTTTTTTATTATCAAAAGAGCATAAAAGATTGAACAGTCTTATTATATCTATTTATTTTATATTTTTGTGTTTGAATGATTTATGATTCCACAATATGTATCTTAATACACTATGTATCGAGATGCAGCTATGTCTTGAGAATAAATTCAATTCCCTTTTTTTTTCAAGTGTTCACCAAATGATTAAAACATTTTACATATAAAATTACGTTTCTCTCTGTGTTTTGCTTTGAGTGTTTCAGTCACTGAGTTGGGCTTGTTAGTTTTCTGAGCTTGATTGATAAGCCTTAATCAGAAGTAAAATTGGCATAAACCTGGGCATTGTTTATGTTGCTTAAAATTACCCTACACGTTGACTGGGATGTTTTATTGCTTAGGTGGTGGGGTGGTCGCCTAGTGATCGAAGGGTTGCCGGTTCGATCCCTGCCCGTCCATGTCGAAGGTCCCTGAGCAAGACCCTAACCCTGAATTTCTCCCGACAAGCAAGTGGGCCTTGCACGGTTACTTCGGCTGTTGGTGTGTGAATGGGTGAATGAGAGGCAAACATTGTACAGCGCTTTGGATAAAAGCGCTGTATGCAATGCAGTCCATTTACCATTTACCATTATTGATCTATTTAGACAGTTTTCTTTACCTAAATCTGCCTGTATTTTGGGAGATAGCAGTGTGTCTGGATGTAAGCGTGTGCTGTGGACAATTTGATTTCACAATGAGACAATAATAACATTGACGAGAGTGGAATAGAGGCACAGGTGGGAGGGGACAGTGGTAATCAGAGCAGATGGTGCTGTTTATCATCACAAATCAAAGAGGTGACATTACAGCCTAAAATAAACTTTTCACACAACGTTTCTCACTCTCCTCTGTCCCACTCAGTTTACAGATATTTCTCAGTTCGTGACCTACATTTGTTGGAAACATATTTATCATATTCTATCGTATCAATCATATTCATTGTATCTAAGACAGATATTTCTTTAGTTTGTTTTAATTGGCTTTACAAAGTAGTGTTTTGAATAAATTTTATATCGTGTGAACTGTGCAAATATACGTGCATGTGTGTGTGCGTGAGAGATAGACAGCGAGAGAGAAAACTTTTTTGTGTTGTGTCCTTCCCAGTGTTTATGTCTTACTGTTGCGTAAACATGTGGGCACGGGGTTGCATGTATGCGTACGTGTGTCTATGCATGTGTATGTACGTGAGCGCGTGCTCTGTTCTAGAATTCTCCCTCCAACAACCAGCACGCAATTTGCATTTTGGGCGCCTGTGACACGCTTGCTGGTCGTCGACCAATCAGATTTTGAGTTGCACAAAACCACGCCTGCGCGGCAACTCCTGTCGCGCGCTTCACAAGCATCATTGTATTACTTGTAGCCCTCGCTTTGTACCACAGAACCCCACCAACCACCAGTGGAGCCTATTTTGGTATTATTTTTAATTTTTCTTGATAAAGGCGCGCTCGAAAACAGGATCGGTGCGGTGGAAGAAGCTGCTCGGCGCCAAGTTAACCCGTTGGAGACTACAAACACGGTGGAAGAGATAAAGCAGTGCTCCCCGTGGGGTTTAAAGTTCTGTGGTCTAGCTGCAAGGCAGTTAGCTCCGCTTCTTAGCCGATTAGCTTGGCAACTATGGCAGCTATGTGCCAGTCACGACGTGCCTTGGTAGAAATTCCTGCTCCACAGCCAAAAATTGCAGGTATGTCTGAAAAAGTTATGGTCAGCTCATTCAGCCTCCACTGTTGTTGAAACTTGTGGTCTTTGTGCCTCATGCGCCAGTTTGCTATCGTGCTAATGTTAGTAGGGGTTAACTGCTAACAAATTTGTGCTTTTTAAGTATGTATTTAACTGCGTCAAATTTACAAATCAATTTAGGTCCTTTAAAGTGTATTAATAATGCTTTTTAGTGCAGAGCTACTCCCGTTTGTACTTTAATGCACAACTAATATAGATCAATATTCAAATTAGTCTAATGTAACTTAGTTCTGTTGTATAGTATTGGTATAGGGGCTGTATAGATTGGTAGACTTCAAAAAGTATTGTATGAATAAACTTTATTAAATTCACCCAAAGTTGTAATGTTTGCATGAAATTGTATTCATTAAATTGACTGCTTTAACATTAATCCCCAAAAGCCTTGAAGAATAGCACTAAAAAAAACTGTGAAAAAAATAACTTAAAATTGGTTATTACCCCTAGTATAGGGAGATCCTGGAAAAGTTGAGGAAAACCCGTTGAAACTATGAAACGTTAATTCAAACAAGTCTTGGCGAGAGCAAGAGAGAGAATTTTCTGTGTTTCACAAAGGCACAAATAATCACACCTCCTCCTCCATCCGTTTCATTTTGATGCCGATTGCTGAGCTGCCGATTCACACAGGACTAGTATTATTATCTATGTGTGTGTTCCCATAAAGTCCTTTGAGTCAGTGAATATGATATTTTTATTGTTGTGGTGATATAATTTTTATGCTGTACTTTTTTTCAGCTCGAATGAGGAGATCCTACCTAGAAATTCTAAGTGCTCGCGTGGCCTCAACATCTCCACTCACAAGGCGGAGGAACATAACTACAAATTCAAAGCGTGTGCAGTCATGTAAGTACCAGAGCAACACTTACCTGTAAATGAATAACTTGGAGCTAAGGGCATAGAACTTCACAGTTGGTCAAAGAATTGCCAAAATAGCCTGTAGTGATGAGTCAGAAGCAGCCATGGTCATCATTGGGAGCGGCAAAAATGTTTGGTGGTAACCAGCATTAAGGTGCTTTACTGCCACCTACTATGACAAAATGAAAACGAAACGGAAATAATTTCACGGTGCGCTGGATGATGATGGCATCATGTGCGTTTTTAACACAATATCAATATTTCACTTTAAAAACCTCGGTTGTACCGGTATATTGCGACACCCCTAGTTGACGGGTCTGTCCACGATGGGATGGTGTAAGGCTGACGTGAAGCTGTGCCGCTGGTTGGGCATGCTCGTCCCAATTATCCTCCCATTACTTCAGGGATGACAGCTGAGGAGCTCTGGCTGACACACTGAAAGGAAAGGAGGTGAGAAGTTAGAGGTGGAGGCTATGCACCATAGGGTGAAAGTTTTAGAGCTTGAATGCCAACCTGGTGTCGCTCCCCATCACCCGTCGCACAGCAAACCCTACACTCTCCCCAAGATAGCTTTAATGGAAGCGGGCAAATTGCACCATTCTGGGAGTCTTAGGTGCATTTGTATTAAACGACATTTGAGCCGAAGGATATTTAGACATTGTAGCATCAGAGTAAATTGGTGGGAAATGCTCAGGAGGTTTTTGCCGCCATCACAGAGGAACACAGTGCTTTCTGATAAATGTTGTCAAGCTAGTTAAGTTAATGATTTTTTTGCAACTGTTGAGAGCTTGTACTTGTACTCGTGGATGAGTTTGTGCTAGCTCACGAGATTGTTTATTTTTCTGTCTTGGGCATTGTGAATCCCCAGGATTTGCTGAAAATTAAAAAATGCACTCACCCGATGTTCATGCTGCCATCCTGTGGCTGCTGGTGATAAATGTCAGTGTTCTTATTGTTATGAAGCTTGTAACCTTATTGCAGTCCATCCTGTGCTAAAGAAAAAAGAACAGCTTAAGAGTAAAAGTAGGGTGAGTTAATTACTAGTTAGCATGAAATTGTGACAGAGTCCTCAAAACGTCAGGAGATTGATGAGGATCGGCAGATGAAAAGCTCAGCTGTCTGACAGTATGTTGGTTACCTGTCTGTCTGCCTGCCTGTCTGCTGCTCAGGAACGGTACACAGCTCTGACTTACCTGTGTGATGAATGTGTTTTGTTGTGTAAATGGTCCCGGATGTCTAGCATGGAGTGTGAACATGAAAACAAATTGCCCCATAAAGTTATTTTCCAATTCAAGTCACATTAATGGTGTTTGCATGAATGTACAAAGTGTGTGAGAGGCTAAAGAGAAGTGATTACCTCTTCTGCTCAATGATGGTGGAGCAGCCAGCCTACTTTAAGGTTAGTTTCACCTCTGTAAATGCAGTACTTGGAACTATATCCCCTGAAAATCTTTCTTAAGGTCAAAAACCACATTTCACAAATGGATGATAACCATGTGAAATTATCGATCCACAAATGCAACTTCCCAGTGACTTATCTTTTTGTATCTTTGTTTTGCAGTGGACTCAGACAGTGGCATATGGAATGAGAGGATAGAGGAGCAGTGTAAGAAGATGGAAGAACAGCAGCATACCCCTCTGTCCAACCAGCAGCTCGTACAGCTCATCAGATCCCTCATCCTAGTTGAACAGGTATTTTTTGAATTTTTCATGTTGGACCATTACTGCCCTGGTAGAGAACAAAGAAGAACATGTTGAATGTATTGGGCCTAAATGATTTTGGACATATTATAGTCTGGATCTGAAATCCACTGTTGGTATCTAATTGACAACACCTCTTTCTAAGAGTAGTTTACCAGTGTGCCTGCGGATTTAACAGTGCCTGACAACAACAACAGTTCTAAATTTAGCTTTTAACAATTACTTAAGTAAAAAATACAAAATGCTGTTTACACAAATCTCTTTTGCTCTCTCTTACTGAATATCCTGTTAAATATTTCGTAATGAAGATTATTTTGTCCAATGATGTTTATAAACTTGTGGCACTAGAAAAATCTTTCGAATGGGTAAAATTATTATGAATAGAAAATGTTAATTTGTGATCAATTGAGATAAAGTACACAAAGGCATATGATCAATTGTGAATAGTACCATCCTTTTCTTTAAACTTATTTTGCACCCTCCTTTTGTATACATGGAAGTAGAACTTTTTGTTTATGAAGTGTTGCATACACATTAAAAGAACCAAAGTAATAATAAAACATGCCCTGGTAATATCCAACAATTGAACACAGCATGGTAGATTTTCCAAAATGCTGTGCATAAGTGAAATGATTTCATTTTGATACTGTCAAGATATTATGGAAAAAAATACGTATATGTACCTATTGCAATGTAACTTTTTTTGCCATCAAAATGCAGTCCTACACTGTGTTGTAACACCACGTGTGATGTGTTGAATCCTAGAGCAAAGAAGCCAGAATCCTGACATCAGACCTGAAGTATCTCCAGGAGGACCTGCAGCTGAAGAAGGCAAATGTTTACAGGTCGATACCCTACTCGCGGTTTGGCTCCAACAGGGATGCTCACTGTTACAGAAAGGCATACCCCCACTTGGTGGCATTCAAGGTGAGCATCAGCTTCATAATATGGAGGAATAATGGCACAATTTGGAAACCTGCAAACATGTTAGTCTATCAAATGTTTATTTTCGGGAAAGGATTTTCAATTAAAAGGGTTATCACTTTAATTTGTACTTTTTCCCTTTGTCTTTTTAAATTACATCTGTTTTTTTTAAGTTTTGGATATTTCATGTAACATTTTAATGCCTCATCCTGTGTCACTTCGGCCTGCCTGTTTTTACCAGCTTCATTTCTCCTGCCTCAGGTTTCGTGTCAGGAATGGGGTCAGGTGCTTCTGAGGAACAAAGAGTGGGACTTGGTGTTGGAGCATACACTGATGGCGTGGCGCTACACTAGCGAGCTTCCACAGTGGGACACGGTCAACCACAATGCTCTCCGAGAACAGTGTTACAACATTCTGGCTGCACACAGCCTCACTGCTTTGCAGCACTACCACCTGAAGGCTAGCAGGGGTCAGGAGCTGCTCAGAAGGTAACGAACACCAGTCACAAAATGAGCCCCAGTAGGGGAGGCGGTGATACATCAATGGAAAATACATATACTACTGAAATCTTCTCCTTTTGCTTTTAGTTTTGGCACTAATAGTGTTTGCAGGTCAAGACATTATTCAATTAACCTTATTATTAAACCGTTAACTCACTACAGCAAAGTTCCCATTTTAAAGCTGCATTAAGTATTGGGGGTTTTTTTATTCACTCTAGAGATACTGTAGCGTATCACAAACTTCTAGGTCGGACATACACAGCAGAAACGGCTATTCCCACAAAGTAAAATGAGGGAAGAAAAGAGGTGCAATAAAGTGCCCCACATCTTGTGCAACAGATGTGGTTGAGTGAAAATCTGGTGCCATACATGGGCTTCACAGCCATTTGGTTACCAAATAGAGGGAAAAAAAAGTTATTTGAAATAAGCTTCTCCTCACAAAAATCTCACCGTAGACAACTTAACTCAACTCAAAGACACTCATATGGATCTTAGAAAATTCAACTCAAAATTAATCCCATTCCATCATCTAGAGATAAACCTCTTGTATTATGTCAGTGTTTTGTGCGGAAATCACACAGGTGTGAAATTTATGTGACTGCAGCAAGCCTAACTTACCCCCTATATGTTACTTTTGATCATCATTTCATCTACTTCAGAAAACTTGATAACAGATTCCTGCTCTGTTTCTCTCTAGGTTTAAGATTGCTCAGGTGCATAGCCAGTCAGTTGGGCCTTGTATTCGGGAGTTGGAAAGGATTCTGGGACATACTAATGATTCGTCTATGGACACAAAGTGAAAAAATGTAAACAACACTAAGGTACATTCCAGGTGAAAATTCTGCTTTGTAGCTTGAAAGAAGAAACCACTTCAGTGTTCTTCCAAAGGACTGCACTGCAACTAACTGATGTAAAGTCTTCAAGTCAGTGATGGAAATGTGTACTCAAATATGTTTCATGAATTATTCACTGACTGGCAGTTATTAGTTTACAATAATGGATGATTTTTTTTAGATCATTTCAACTGTAATAACCTCAATAATTACATTTATACCTTGCCTGAGATTCGGTACTCTTACAGTTGGAAAGATCGTCTCTTCACCAGTACAAAATTCTGTTAGTACATGTGGAGATAAGGAAGTATTTGTATATTTAGATAATTTTGTTAAGAATTCTGAATTTAAATTAAAAATGGCTGTTGTTGCTCTGGTGTGACTGTGTGTAGCGTTCCCAATACTTGAAACTGTGGCCTTTGCCTCAGCTGTACCACTTTTATATGTTTATAGAGCTTTTGTCTGTGACTGCTGATTGCACTGTTGCTGTTTGACCTGAAAACTTGAATATGTTTTGATAAAATAGACCCCTAATTTAAATAAAGGCACGACTTTGTACCATAGCGAGGCTAGATGATTTGTTGTTTTGCATGTTTGGCTCATTTGTATGTCCTTCATCTCTGTACAGTCATGAATATCAAGCACCCCTTTCATCTCCGATATCCACATCAGTTGTGGCTTTCTTTCACACATTTTTCAATTGTACATATGAGGTGTAAACATAAAGCTGTAATCCTTATCTACTGTATGTCAGTCTGAGGTAACACTCACGCCACAAGGTGGTGCCCACGTTGCACCATTTTCCCTGCGTTCACTGTCGGTAGGAATTCTGCTGTAATGTGCTAAAGAAACAGCTGTTGCCATGGTGCCGTGTAGACTGAACGTGAAACAATTTTCAAACACCATTAAATCCTCAAGGTAATGAATGAGAAACTGATACAGTTAGGGGCTTTTAGCTGACAAGCTGAGATATTTCTCTGTGAAATACATCACTGTAATATTCTTTGAATGTGGATACTAAAAGTTTTTTTTTCTTATACATTTTTGGGTCTTCAATCAAATTTGATTTATGGAGCACTTTTCAGACTTAAGAGTGGGGCATTTGATGGATACAGACAAATGATAGACATGGACATCTTGTTACTGTCATTTTCATCTTGCTGATGTTCAATATTGCTGACTGCCCATTCTAAGTTTATGTTCCTTAGGTCCAACTTGGTGAGTGTGATTGGAAAATTGTCCATTATGAGTGGACAAATAGCGTTGAGTCTACTTTTACACCACCGATACAACACCAACACCAATATAACACCTTCACATGTTAAACTCTAAAAAGATGCAACAATTGAGAAAATTTGTTCTCAGAGTGATCTGTGATTTTTTAAATAATTTGTTACACTGTGTTCTGTAGGTATGTGTAGAAAAAGACCCACTTTCATGACCTGGGACTGTTTGACAGATATCTAGTTGAAAAGGTTTAAGAGGTTATAGATTTCTGGTGTCATTTTAAAAACAAAATCTGCAACAAATCCAAACTGGACATAACAACCTGCAGTGTGAATGTAGTGATGGTGGGTTTGTGCTGGATCTGACTCCAATACTCCAGCCAGCTTTTGCTGGCCTAAATAAATCTCTCAAGAAACTCGTGTGTGTCTCGGTCCTGCACTGATTTTGTTGCCTTCTATTACAACAGAAAAAATAAAGACCAGATAATACCTGGGAGTGTTTGTTTGAGCTACTACAAAGTGAGCTCTGATACCTAAAATGTAGCACTATAATAGAAATTTCATGGCAATAATGTCAAAATTACTAGCACCAACTCCTCTCTAAATGTTCAGTAGTTGCTTGACTAAAGGCTACTCCGCTATAAATGCACAGCCTGACTCTCACCCAGGATTAGTCCTCTAGGCAAATAGTTCTCAAATTGGGTTTCAGGGATTTCGGGGGGTCATTTTGGGGTCCTTGGAGAAGTCAGAAAGAGAGAATCAAATGCATAAGGACTGCATGAATGAGCGCTGTGGCTTTCTGAAGCCCCTTGAAAGAAGTCCGAGACACACTTCAGCGGTGCAGTTAAAAAAGCCTTGATTATGACAAGGCAAAGATAAAAACGACCAATGTGTTACAGCTCCCCTGTGCCTCTGATTTTATCTAGGCGCAGCCTCACTTCAGCTCCAAAGCAGAAAGTCACCAACTCAGAGACAAACCTGGTTCCCCTGTTTCTCTGCATAGCTGCTGCTCCTTCCAGAGAGCAGAAATCTCCAAACTATCACTACTTTCCCCAAAGTCAAGAATTGTACAAAGTAACATCAGTCCAGGAGAGTATATGTAAACATTTCGATTTATTCATCTTACAGTGATTGTCATCAGGATTTTGCATAGCATCTGTATGTATAGTTTGAACAATGTATGCAATGTACAAATATGAGTTAGACAGAATGGATGTGTTGGACACCGGGGGCTGGGGTATCCAGGCTCGAAATACCATGTTGAAAAGAGGCAGCGCCTGAACTGGGACACAGATTTAAGATGGTTCTCAGGGGGGCAGGTGGAAAAGTATTTCAGAAAATGAAGGAAATCAGAAACTGAAGTAGAAATAAGTCAGGGTGAGAGGGAAAGTGGGTGCACCAAAAAACTTGAGCTGAAAGAACTCCCGTAATACACTGGACATCACAGATTGATGGTTTTCCTTTGGAATCACTAATCCCCTCTTGTTTGAAGGGTTTCCAGCTGCAGTTCTCTTGGTGCAGAGCTGTGCTGGTTTTCATTTAATCTGCAGCTGTCTAATAAGGGGCTGATCTACACCTGTGATGCCAATTGAACGTATTTAACCATAATTAACTCGCCGAGTAGATAGAATAGCAGCAGCACTCCATGTCCCAGGGATCACTGAGTCACAGGGTGAGTGAACTGAGTGAGTGATGAAACATTTGTACATGACTTGAATTGTTTGGCATAGCACAAGTTTCCCTGATCCTTAACTGTAACATTCACACACAGAGGTGACTGTAGTTTACTTGCAGTACATTTCAGAGATTGATCCTTCCATAAAGTTGTCGCCTACTCACACAATTTCCCCCCAAATATCACTTTGAAAGGACCAATATGGTTTCCTTTGCCGCTGATGGATATTCACCGCATCCTAGATTTAACACGGTGTGGATTTCCAGATCCTTATTGTCATCTAGGGTCTACTTTGAATCCTTTGCAGTGCTTTAATGTTGAAAACACATAATTTTTGGTCCTTTTCCACTACAGGGCTGAATTTTATGGTGCAGTGATTGGCTGAGACATAGCGCACAGTTAACCACGAAGATAGAGGTGCCGTGTTTAAAAGTCCAGCGAATTTATCTCTGACATACACAACAAATCTGTGAATAAACCCCTTTTTTGTTTGGTTCTTACTGCTAACCACCCCGATCGAGATAGCAAAGGATGTCCAAATTTGATGAGAATTTGAGGCTTGTACATAAAAATATATGTAGTAATAATAATAAGAAGAAAACAAATACTGCTAATAATAATGATCATCGTAATTAATATTAATAATAGCTTTTATTTGTTGGCTCTGCTAAAACAGATCACAGTGCTGACGTTGTGTGCTGATTGATAAGTAACGAGCTTATCATATTTTACCGTTGATAATCCATCCTCTCCCAGGAAGTTTGACCTGAATGGAAACAACTCTCAGGCTGTACAGAGAGCTGATTTTGGTCACACTGAGTGAAAATCAGACATTTTAGTTTACTGTCTTTTTAAAGTCAAAGTCAAAGTCAGCTTTATTTGTCAATTTCTTTACATGCGCCAGACTTACAAAGGAATTGGAATAGTGTTTCTCACTATCCACGGTGCAGACAGGTAAGGACATTTCTTAACCAAAACAATAAATAATAAACAGTAAAGTGCATAGGCACAACAATAGAGACAGACATATCCTAACACTAAATAACAATAACTAAAGTGCACTGTAGACACAGGGCAAAGAAGTAAACAATAGAGGTAGTGAGTGGGGGTTAGTGAGTAGCAGCAAAAAGTTTTTATAAGTTGTATAAGTTAGCAGCAAAAGTGCACTGTTGAAATCGGTGTGCAATGGAGTAATAGTAATAATAATAATAATAATAATAATAGTGCAAGACTGTCATTAATTAGAGGGTTCAGAGAACAGAGTGTGTGTGTGTGGGGGGGGTTTAGCTTCCTGACAGACTGGTGGAGGGCAGGAAGCTGAACAGGTTGTGTGCAGGGTGGCTCGCATCGCTCACAATCGTGAGCGCTTTGCGTGTGTTTTAAGGCCGACCAGTCAAAAGTCCTCCTCTTCCCAAAATGGTGGATGCAGGTCAACACACGGGCACACTATATCCTCGCTGATATATAACCGAGTACTTCTTCTACGGTCTTTGCCAAATACATGTTGGTCTAGAGGTCCAAAAGGACCTAAAGAGGACCAACCAAAAATCAAGACTGTCAGGGCTGTTCAAATCTTATCAACTTTAAGTTTTGCAACAAGTTTAACTCAAAGTTTGTAGAATTGCTGTGTTTATATGATATTATCCAGCATCTAATTTGGATCTTTGCTGTACTTTTAGTGAGACTGAGATAACTGAATAACGTGGATAAAAATAATATTTAAGAGCCAATGATGCAAAAATTATCCTGTCATAAAAGGTCAAAATTAGTCTGTTTAATCAGGGTCGAAGTCGTTATCATAGGAGAATTTACATAAATTTACCTTTTTTATGTGAGATTAGAATGATAAGTTTAGGTTTTCACTTAATTTCCAGTATGTGGTCTAAAATTCTGCACATTCATATGCAAATGTAATCAGAGGCCCCTGCATTAACTGCACTTGAAAGCTGGAGAATACAGCAAAGATTTAAACCATCCGTAATATTTTGTCATGTCACTTTTTATTTCGTTTCTATTTGACTCTTTGGTGTCAAGGACTCTTTTAGCATGGATGAAACATAACATTTATTTTATAACTGTGGATTTTTACACTGAGCAAGCCCAGAATTTCATCTGAGTGCAGTTGGGTTTTTCAGTTACAGATCAGGAAAGCAATTTGCACAGAGGCAAAAGGTCAGGAAAAATGAGCGAGCTCCATCAAATCCCAAAGTCACCGGAGTCCAAATCCACACTGATGTGTATTTTTGAGAGATGTGCCCTCATGTCTAAAATTGTTTTTCATTTTTTTTCTGCACAATGGAGAGAAGCAGAAAATATGCAAGAAAAAGGGATGAGAAATTAAGGTTACAAGTCTGATTTGAACCACTGTCCATCAACCCAGCTTTCTGTTGTGGCTTATAATTCAACAGCAATTGATTTAAGATCTTTTATGGGAAAAAACAGCCAACTATGACCAAGTGATGGAATTTGAAATGGTGTTTACCAGTCTTTGAAGTGTGTGGAAAATGGCATGACATTTTCCCAAGGATTTTGGAAAAGCCATTGAAAATTTAAATAATAATCAATTTGACATGGTGAGAAGAAACTTAGTCTGAAAAGTAAAGTTCTCCTTTTTCTGTTCTGACCGATCTGTGCTTCAACTCTTACCAATGGTCATGATATCTGCGTGGTGACTGAAAGAACAAAACAGTGGATACAAGTGGCTGCAGAGTGTTGGAACTAAACCTTAGAGATAGGATGAGGAGCTCAGACAATCATGAGACAACTCCAAGTTGAACCTCTGCTTCTTTGCTCCTGGGTATCCCTAGGAAGAGCTGGACATCAAAGGAGACGGACACAGCTTTTATGCTTCAGACCTAAACTTAGACCCGGATAAGTTGTGAAAATTGGATAGATGGACTGATCCTGACAAGTCAAGTGGGAACCCAATATGTGAGATCAATCAGTGTCCTTGAAATCCTCTCTTTTTAACATCTCAGGAAACCAACAGCGGGGGTAGCTGTGACACTTTGACCTTTGATTCCCTGTTAACGCAGGATGACTGACTTTGCGAAGGTTTGTTAGATTAGAGCAAGCTGGCAGCAGCCTGCTCCGGTCACATTGGAGACGAGGCCTGGTTATCTGTCAGAAAGACACAGCACCTGTAGGTGTGTTCATTTTTCAAGTTGGTGATTCTTCAGGTTACAGTTCACGCCAAAGCTTGGATAATAAGTTCAATTTACAGTGATGTACTTGTAGTTGCAAAGGTTGATCTAGTTGATTATATAAATGGTTTTGGAATAGACACTTAACTGCTGAAACTCATATTTCAATCAATACATTTACATCATGGAGTCAATACATGATTATTTGTCCGTAGAGCAAAAACATAGAGACTGCCACACTTGAGATTTTGGCTGGGCTTCCCGCTCTTAGATAAGGTTTGGTGATCACTTGTTTTGGGTGCGCAACCATCAGCGAGGATACTTCGGTAAATTCGCCAACGATCTGACGCAAGATTCTTGAAGGAATGTGTGTGTTTAATATCTAGAATTGTTGCCGGATCCCACGTTAGCGTGAAACGTGTTGTGACTGACAATGGGAGCAACGGCCGATGTGTGCAAAGGCACTAGGATACTTTCTGCTTGTGTCAACTCCTGTGTAACAAAACGTAACATTGAGACAGGAAGGAGCCCTCAGGGATTTCTCCATGGGTGAGATCAGTGAGTGGATACCTCCTTATTGTGATGTAGCGTAGCGTGTAGGAAGTATGAGACGTATGGGGTATCGGAGTGTGAGTAGAGTCCACCCATTGAGGAAATGCATGTGGAGGTGATTTACTCCAACGGTGACATTTACATGCCTGAGCAAAGCAATTTACAATCGCCTCTTATTTGGAGTAAGCTGACTTAGTTTTATTCCAATTTCAGTGGTAGTAGCTACTGCTTTTACGTGACACTTGGGGGGGGGGGGGG
>OMNV01007658.1:37636-57313 GCA_900303265.1 Brotula barbata
GGATGATTTATTGCCCTAATGGCCATGTGAACGTGCTGAGTGGTAACCAGGCCGTTTAAGCTTGATACACTCTCATACCCAAGGACCAAGATATTTATTTGACTTGGACCCCCAACATGTTAAATAGCTTTTGACAAAAGACAAAGAGTGAGCATCATCCAGCCAAATGTGTTTCCCTGAGACTAAAGCGCCACATAATGGCTCTGTCAGAAACCATTCCTGTCAAGCTGTTTAAGACTCTAAAATCACTACTAGGTGTTTCAACTGCAAATGTTTAAAATGCAAGTGGATTCTTTTTGCTCTCAGGTCAGTACAAGCAGCTGCTCATGAATAAAGAGAGTGTTTAATATGCGTGAAGTTATTAATTACAAGCTTGATTTTTTTTTTTTTTTTTTTTTACAAGGTGCCTCTGTATTTTGTATTCTCCTGTTGGTTATGCCTGTCACAGCGTTTCTTCCTCTCCTGCTTTTTTTCTGTTTGTCTGTTTCTCTCAGTCCCTTTCTCAAGGTGGCCTTAGGATGCGTTTGTTTTCTGCTGATAGTCTTGTGGCGATAATGTCTCAGAACAAAGAAGGGACAACGGTTGAACCAAGTTCTTATAGTTTTCTTCTTCTTCTGTGGAGCAAAAGAATATTTCTATTTTATTTATTTAGAACATTTGTTTTGTACCTGGACCCAGAATGACACAGAGAAAACAAAAATTGATGATGACATTTTTTAACCAGCGTTGACTCTACCTGGGAAATGCAATATGTTCTCTGCACCCAGTCGGCTACACCAATCTTCTCCAAATTTTCAATGAAACTTCCTGATTATTTAGTACCCATACTTCAGTCCACTACAGGCACTGTACGGTAAGTTAGTAGCACGGTTAGCTGGTGTGTGTCCACTGATTATAGCGCAGCAGTAGAGGTAACATTTACAGTAGACCGAAATAAAAGAAGTGGGCCCAGGACAGTTCTTTGCTTAAAAAGGATCCAGTCTCCAGGTCTCAGTCATCCTGGAGGAAGTTAAATCAGATCAATATATATGCCTATTATTCTACACATTTGACAGTGTCTACAGTAAAAGCAAATTATAAAATACAACATACCTACCTGACATCAAAATGTACTTTGACGACGCTTACTGGCATTTACTAGCATGGGAGTTAACTTTAAAGGCCCACGCCTCATCCAGAAAGATAGATAAAGCACATTAGTTACATTTACAAGTAACCAAAAAATGTCCGAAAAGTATTTGTCTGTAAATATGTGTGTAGCATCTTTTGCATCATCTGTAGGCCACAGTGTATGTCAGTAAGACTTTTAATAATTTCATTAATGCAAAAACAAAAATGAATTTAGCGGCTAAAAACTGTTTGTGAGGTGGAAATAAGTTGATGAACAAAACTGCAATATTACAAAAGTGACTTTAATGCACTTGAGGTTTGCTCGGGGAATCTAGTGGCCATTAGAGGAACTGCCAATTCATTCACATTTGCATTTCCATTAACGTTCAGCCATAGTGCTTGCTGCTCCACTTCCCATTTAAGTAAGGTTGAATCTCTAAAGTAATTTTAATCAGAAAACATTGTAATAAGATGTGTTCTCAGACCAGCCTTAGAGAACGCGGCGAGAACACTAAAACCTCACACTGTAATGCAGCATATTAAACAGAGCGCCGCACTAATGGCAGCGGTTACACAGGTGAGCGCCTTGCGTGCATTGTCCTGCGAGAGTGTTTTGTCTGTGTTTGTGTGAATTCAAGTGAGTGAAAGGCAGCGGAGGAGGGCATAGGATAATGGCGGGGAGGTGAGCCACTGACCGGCCCCCCTGTCCCCGATCCAGGGTCATGTGCCATTAGCACAGTCTGATTTGGTCGCAGGCAGACACTGATGCCGTTTTCATGGCTGAGTGGGATGCGCTCGTGGCCAGCGCCTGTCCTCACTTTGCCTCTCTTTCTCTCCGACGGAGGAAGCCACCCACGGCCTCTGCTGCACACATGCATACATGCAGCGATATGGACACACTTTATCGGTTGGTTCTGCATTAAACGCATCCATCCTAACATTAGATTTACAGTTGTAAATTGTATGATTTAAATGATCGTTCTGTATAACCGCAGAAAGATAGATAGATAGATAGATAGATAGATAGATAGATAGATAGATAGATAGATAGATAGATAGATAGATAGATATGAACATATTATTATTATATTATGAACAACATTTGGGAGCAACGACTCCTGGTCAGTCTTTGCTTCAAGGATGGCAGGAAAAAGAAGGAACATTCAAAACAGAAATATAAAACATTACATTTGAAATATTTGCTGGGAAATGGGATTAAATTCAGCTCCAGCCTTCTTTTTCTAACCGTTTCCTGTGTCTGATTCCCGAATTTATGTCTGAGCCTAGAATGCAGACTCCAGCATCCACTCAGTCAGAGTCCACATGAGGTGTCCGTCATCCACAATCACAACCATGGTCCTCTTTAAATTTAGATCATGACTCATAGTGATGGGCATGGGAGATCTGGAGTGAAAGCTAAATTACTGCCACAAAACCTGAACCCAGAAGTGCTGATGTAGCTAAAAGTAGAACACAAAAGTAGAGAGCAGTCAACCTATAAAATTACACAGCGAGCTGGGTGAAAAGATGATTATGGGCAATTATGCTCCATAAAATGCCCTCTTGAGAAGAGACGGTCCGCGTTTATTCAAGGTTAGCAAGAACGTATATACATATAAAATTACTGAAAAAAACAAATAACCAGCATTGGCATTTTAACACAACACCACTTTGATTTATGTTGCCAGGAAGGAATATATATACTGTCTACAATACAGTGTATACAGTATATACATATTCATTCTGATGTGATATGCACATGAATACAACAGAAACCTGGAAAATTGGATTTTGAACAGATGTAGATACTCAATTTGCACCCATTCAGACCACATATTTCTTCTTCTTGTGTTCGACGTCAAAAGATGGTAACGAGCTTCTTCTAGCGGCACAGCATCACTCACACATATATGTAGCTGGTGTGTTTTTTCTTTAATGATTAAGACTTGGCTGAGTAGCATGAACGTGATATACTAATGAAAGAAAAGCACGTTTTTCTCATTTCATCATCTTAAATTAAATGCTGGATCAAATAAGTGTTTTTCATATTCTGTGTACCCTCAGCAGACTCTGGCAAGAATTAATGGCTTCAGCACACTACAGGCGTAGTACAATAAGTTAGAGGAGTATGTGCATCGTTGGCCTGTGTGTGTCCACTAGGAATGAAATATCAAATGGATTTTGGCTGGAAAGTGACATAGATGGATGATTTCCATTCTCTGGATCACTTTGTGGATTCACATAAACAGGAACAATGTCACATTCATCCCACAAAGAATTCACTTTTCTGTTTTTTTCCCCAAACACACCTTTCATGCTTGCAAACCGTCAGCATCTTCCAGCTCTCCCTGCACGCCAGTCTTCCTTCCCAGACAGGAAGTCATTACAGGGGCTCTCACCCCATCGCAGATGGCCATTTAACACATCGCTGGCAACTGCAAATGAACCAGGAGTAGCAGCCGCTTGACTAGACCCAGCCGACTTTGCACAAATGTTTGTCTCTCACTCACCTGCTGTGCTGGGATGAGAGATGCACTTCAACCTTGGCTCAGGTTCATTTTATTTATTTTGGGCTGGGGTTTTTTTTGAGGGTTTTTTTTTTGTGATAGATCGTCTTGGAATATTTTTGCATGTTGCTGGTTTCCTTTTATTTGTCCTTACCTCATTGAGCAAACACTTGGGACAGTTTGGGGAAAAAACCCCAATATGTTTATTTCCTCCTTTTTGGGGGGCACAATGATGCATTTTGGGTATTTTGCTTAAAACTCCTTTTGTCGCTCCATTGAAATTTGTAATGGCAACACTTTCTCTGTCAGGCTGTCGTAGCCTTTTGGTACATTTGGAATTTTATTATTGGTGATAAAACAGATGATGCCGACTTGACAAGATAAAAATGAGGAGGCAACTGAGGCAGACACCCTGGAGACAGTCTTTTTCTCTATCGCTCTGTTCTCTTTGCTGTTGAAATGCCTTGCTTTTTATTTGCTCTCTCCACCAAGTAAAATATTAACAAACATGCTTTTCGAGGATTTTGGCAAGCGCTGAGCTTTACCATTGTTGCTGAGTTACTAGAGACAGGAGCAGAGGCCCTGGGATATAAACATCAGATCTATTCAGTATACTCTAATACTTTATACCTCATACAGTGAAGTCATTTCCTGTCTGTTCTAGAAGGTAGAATGTTCCAGAGCTGCTGATGTTCTCATGTGGTATGTGAATGTGTGGATGTACAGAGGAGGAGAGGTGACATCCTGTGTTCATAAACAAAAAGTAGGAAGGGAGATACAGAGAGGCACTGCACAAAAACCAAATCCTGGCTGGTGCTGATCCTGATGCAGATTTTCTGACGGTCATCCAAAATGGCGATTAACAAAATCGGTGAGGTCCTCTGGCTCAGGAAATGTATGATGACCGAGCCCTGCATCATGCATTTAAAAACGAAAGCCTGGCAAAATACACTTGCTCTATTTCGTGTTTTACCAGAACTCGTTCTTGGCAGTCAGCATCACATTAGAATAAAAGTAACTTCAAACCTCAGCTTTGTCAGCACCAAATATTACTAACTTGTTTTGATTTTCCATGCCATGTGCAACGTTTATTGGTGAAGCCAGAGTTGTATTTATCAGCCATGTCCAGACCAGAACACACTTCCAGCTATGTTTGCTACTCGTTCATTCTGTTCACACAGGATGTGAAGTACTTTTTATGGGTAAGAGCTGCTACTCAGTCAACTACCTGCGTGGGCGGCGTGGCTTTTGGGGTAAGGGTGATCACCTAGTGATCGAAGGGTTGCCAGTTCGCTCCCCTGCTCCTTCTTGTCGAAGGTCTCTGAGTAAGACCCTAACCCCAAATCGCTCCTGACAAGCAAGTGGGCCTTGCATGGTTACCTCGGCTGTCAGTTTGTGAAGGTGTGTACGAATGAATGTGAGGCAAACATTGTAAAATGCTTTGAAAAAAAGCGCTATATAAATGCAACCAATGACCATTTAAGTGCTTTAAGTGGTCTCCAGACTAGAAAAGCGCTATAGAAATGCAGTCCTTTTACCGTTTACCCACTGCCACAGCACCTCTCAGCGTGTATACTGGGTCTGCTTGGGCTTGGGTTGAGGAGGTTTAGACTAATAATACAAGGTGACTCTTTGATCTGGCAACAGTAACCCAACTCCACAGACTCTGCGAGCAGGTGTCAGCTCGACCCTTCCAGTTTGAGAGTCTGTGATTTTGGGTCCCATTGCCGTTACCGGGGCTACAGCCAATATAATCATGCCACCATGTTTGACTGTTTTATTATACGTCCATTCTTATTACAAAGGCATCAAAATAGCGTGATTACATTCCCCAATGTCATGTAACACATTTGTATCTGCAGTGTCTGCTGATAACGTTCATTTGTATACAAGACTCTGGAGAATCAAGACGTAATCTAAAGACTCTCTTTTGTTCTGTTCTTGGCCAGGCATTATTTGAATTAACACACAATGTCATATCTTCATGGATGGGGAGGGAAGGGTTACTATCTCTCCGTGGAGGTGTCGACGTTATAGGGAAGCATAATGAGCACCGTGCATGTGAGATATCCACACGAGAGAGGCAGAGGGCGCAGTGATAGAGCAAAGCTGGCAAGGCTGGGTGTCTGAATCACCTATTGGAATGGACCCTTGGCATGGAGATTGGCTGTCACGGACACAGATGGGCGACAGCGTCCACAGGAAAGGGATAAACTGTCTGATAAGCGCAGGGTGAGGTACGGGGCCTCTGCAGGCCAACAGGCTCCTGAGAAAGGGAGAGTAAGAGAGGAATAGGCAAGTAAAACGAGTCAAGAGGGAACAGACAACAGATGAATCTCCATCTGTGTTCAGAGGCGAGCAAAAAACAAGCCAAACGACTACTGAGATGCAGCCGTGGTCTCGTGCCTCTTGTGGGTTTACCTCTCTAAAGGAGCACTTAAGTATGTTTTGATATTTTCTCTTTTCCATGGAGGATAAGGCAAGGTGTGCATTTCTGTAATTATGAGCTGTGATGGGTGGGATTAATCATCTGCTGCAGAAATGGAGACAAATAACTAGCGCAAGTCAGAGAATGAGTAGAAACAGCGGGCAGTTCGGGGTAATCTTCTTGTAAAATGTATCTCTTTTCTCCAAATATCATAATTTTATCAATGTAACATTAGAGAAACCTTTACTTTTTCAAGCTACCGCTTTTCTTTTTCAACTTACATTTCTCTTTATGGTAGATGTCTTGGGTATCACTGCATATTGATGCGTCCTGTTATGTTTGGTATCTGTTCACGAGGAATCTTTACGAGGTGGTTAACTCAGAGTTTCAAAACTTTTAACCTGTTTGCCACAAGATATTTCAGCAGTCCTTGCATCTAATGGGCACCTGTGAAGAAGTTGGAAGTGAAAATATGTAATATTACACCAGTTTGTATTTTTTGTTGATGTGATCACCCACCACCGATAGAAGTACCTAGAAACATCTTAGCATTCCTGCCTTAAAAAAAACACTGCCACAAGGGGGCAGTGTTTTACAATATAAAACAGGCCATTAAACAGCTCTCGGTGGGCTATAGGGGATAATCCTCTTAAATTTTATCACTTTGTCAGGTTGGCATTCTCTTCCTTCATGTTTACGGCTTTGTTTTGAGCCGAGTCTGGTCATGCCCCCTGGTGGAAAGCATGTCACTGCAAAAATGGTTTTAAGTTTACGATGACAGGTGTGATTTACACACATGACACAGACGCTCCAAACACCTAAATAGGAATTTGAATTTGTATTTATTTATTGTAACGTTAATTGTTCACGTGATTCTACAATTGTTTGTAGAATCAAGACTTCTGCTACTGCTACATTCCACTATGTTCTCCTGAAAGAAATGATTTGCATTTGATGCTGCATGGCATAATGAGCTCAGTATAACAAGATTTATACGGGGTTTAAGTTAACTGCATCTGCTGCTGGATGATGATGGGTACCACGTGTGCCTGTGACGTTGTAATGTTGATTGGATAAGAGCAGCAGGTTATGCTAGTGAAGTTGACCAAGTAGCTAAGAGCGATTAGGTTAGAATCGCAACTAAAAAATGGATTGCTCAGATCCGAATCTCCCTGACTGAACTCTCTCAACTTCATTTAGCTGCTAATAACCAAGACTGCACTGAGTTTGTGCTCTGTTTGAGGTCCTGGTGTTCAAAGGTGTTTCAGTTTAGCAGACCATGTCAGCCTTATTTAATTTTGGGTTCACTCCTGATACTCTGAACTTGTCTTTAATCAAATGATATTTAAAATTAACACTTTTTTTGGGGCATTTTCTGCTTTATCGTGGTAGTGGTAGTGCCACTGCATTAAGTGGTATGCACGTAAACCAGTGAGCCACTGAGTGACCCTAAAGTTAACACTTTGTACAATTTTCCACAACGTTGTAAAATTATTTGACCGATCTTTTAGTTTTCATTACAACATTCCGGGGAAAATCTTGTCCACGTTCCTGTGCCACATCATATTCAGCAATATTAGCCACGTAAGCTTAGCTTTTTCTAGCTTGCACGGCTTCTTCACTGCACGAATGTTAGGCACCTAGTTGATCCTCTTTATCAAATCAGTGTTTATTAAAGAAGGACGAATTGGAATCATTCATTGTTTTTACTCCGCATTTGATTTAGAATTTTACACATAAATTGCTATTCGCTGTGTCTCGGAAAAATGAGTGCTTCACTGCGTGTGCTGCGGTGTGGACACCAAATGACACAGTTTCGAGCATTGACGCTGCAGTGGCCTTTCCCTGATAGCATAAGTGCAAAACATTCACATGCAGGATGGATGACACACTGTGATTACTTGGATCTTTTTCTTGGCTAGAACGTCCTTGGCTATCCCTGTGGGAGCACAGATGTGGCCGCTATCATTGGATCAGATGCTACGATAATGAATGTCTGACACACACACACGCACACAAACACACACGATATGAGTCCCATTGCATATCACGTGACGATACTGTATGATGAAAAGCCATTATCCAACACAAAATACCCTGATTCTACAGGAGCAGAGCTTTTGATGAGCATGTGGCTCATTGTTGTGATTGCATTGTCCTGAGAGCAAGCGCTTTGTGAATGTTGGAAAAGTGGAATAGCGTTTCTGGGTGAACTATCAGGAAATGGGAAGTGGGTCAAGAGAAGATGCAGGTACAGCGTGTGCCTTTTTAATTTGTTTCAAATGAGATATTATCTAAGATGACAAAAATTTTGTTATAGAATTCTATGTTTTGAAAATTAAGTAAGTTTTGCAATTATGTTGACAGCCTGTAATATCCTAACTCTGTTGATTGATTTTTAATGGAATTTTCTTGGAATCTAAGAATGACAGGAAGAATCTGCATCCATTTAAACTCAGTGGTTTTGAGTGTATTTCAAGAGCTGAGGGACATCTCTGGGTAAAATTGAAGGGGAAAAGCTATAACAGAAGCTATGAAGGTTGTTTGAACATTTTCTACACTTGTTTTTATTGTTATTACTTTTTAATTAAACTTTTTTTCACCCAAAAGGCCCAATTCAGATAAATCTCATCTTTCAAGGAGTCCTGGTAGAAATGGAAGCAGGTTTTTATATATCAGGAAAATCTGTTTTTGTTTTGTTTTTTATTACAATTTGAATTTTATTTAATTTAATCATATTTGAGGGAAATTTAATAGCTCATTAAAAGTTAAGGATTTTTTTTTTTAAATCCAAACCTCCCTAGAGTTTTTTATGGCTTCACTATGAGGTGTGCACACTCAAATATTACTACTAACATCAAAAGACCCATTAAATGTATACAAAATCTTCTAATAATCCTGAGCTGCTTGCCTAAAAGTGTACGCAGTTACCATTTTTCCCCAGTGTTCAATAGGTTAAGCACAGAAACGTTTTTACACCTTTTACCCACATTCCACCCAAAATTGATGTTGATTCTACACCACCACTGTCTCCCCCATCATTAAGCATCATGGCTCCATTTGGATATCGGCGTGTAGATTTATCGAGGCTTAGATTTTTTCTCTCAGTCTGTTTATAGGTGTAGTCTCCCTATAAATGGGCTCTGCACTCAATAAACAAAATTAAATATACCCATGTGCCCCAGTACCCGCTTTAAGAGCGTCCTAGAAATCCTCATTCACAGAAGCAGTGAGAACGGGGAGTGTTCAGTCAGTGTAGTATATTAGAGGTTTAATGTCCCATCACTTAGAGTAGCAACAAGAATACAGTCTGTTAAGATGACTGATGATCTATAAAAGTGTTATCTCGCATCAGATTGTGTGACAGTGACTAAAGTTTGGCCTGACACAGTGCATGCTGCTATCCACTCTGTTATCCAGATGACTGTGTGTGATGACAGGCAGCATATATACATAGAGTGTGTATCCCAGGGTCCCCGTGACTGTGATGTGATTACTCTCTAGACTCATACATTACGCATCAATTGTCCCCTTTGTTACCGTCGTTATAAATGATACATTTCCACATCAGCACCGGTCCTTAGAATGGCGTAGATACAAAAAATATAAAAAAACAATAAAAAAGTGTGACAGACAGGAGATATTTTTTCTTGGTGCCATATGGGGCTGGGTGACAGCTTTTCCTGACATGACACAGTGCAACAGCAAAATGATTCAACAATGTGAAAGATTCTATTTGTGGTTGGTATGGTCAGTGTATAATTTCTAATTTCTTTTCATTCTATATCACAGATCATGGTACCCCATTTAAGGTAAAAGGACAGGTCTAGAGAATTTAAGGTTTATTTAGTGCCAGACTCCTGATGCAATTCCCAACTCAGTAAGTGGATGTAACATACACATAAGCTGGTAAATACACATACATTATTTATTTACATGTATTAACATTAGAATTTTGACAATTGTAAATATTATTTAAAATGTAAATATATTATTTAACTGCTTGAGCAAAAAGTCTTAATTTCTATTTATTAATGACAGTGAAATTGGGGTAGATGAGTTTGGTCCCAGCTTCCCAGTAGATTTTTGACTGCTGTTCCATCGCACTTTTTTCGAGCAGGAAGTCTGGAAAATAGGGAGTTCCAAGTAACAGCTGTTTTCATGACCTAAATTGATCCTCCTTAAATTTCTATCCCCTCCCTCGGTTGCAGCATTGCCACATTAATGATATATATTCATGTTTTCATACAGGTGGAGAAAGCAGATTGATGAAGCAGGAAAACAGTCAGCAGTCATGTGCGAACTGCAGGTGTAGGCATTAAAAAAAATGAAGTTTCCGTCGTCTCAAGGTTGCAGTCTTCTATTTTCTCAAAATGCCGGTGAGGCATCTGTTCCCAGTTTTATTGTCAAAGGATAAAGGGTTTTCAATTTTTATGCCAACTATATTGATAGCAGAAAGTTAGACACCATTCTTATTGCTGCTGCCTGGACAGCATCCCTTGGCAATATTTTATGTCAGAAGATAGGACGTCCAATATTTTCCCAGCAAGAAATGAATCCACCGAGAATTCCTTTGTGTCCACATAATCCTTTTGGTCCTAGAAAAAGAAACCATCTGCTTTGGCTGGGATTGTCACAGGCCCTTTTCTTCTCAATTGCTTTCGACGTCTGTTTACCACACTTCCATCGAGTTAAGTGATATGGAATAACTGTGTGCGCGGCGTACAGAGCATCAGATAACATTTCATGTAAATATTTAAAAATGTAGTACTTTTGTTCGATTTATTGAATAGATAAAATCAACAATTCCAAAGGAGAGGAAAGGAAAGAAACTTATTTTAAACGCCCGTACCACATGTCTCTGTGTGGTGTGGATTCAAAGTAAGCAAGTCACGTAAACAAATTTACAGAAAATATTCTGTGACATGGCCTGAATACTGAATACAACTAAAACCTTAACAGAGTGTGTTTCATGGCCTGTCTCTGCGTGTGTGCTTGTTTTTTATGATTATGGGCATGCATGCAAGCGTGTGCGTGCGTGTGTGTGTGACATGGCACTGAGATGCTCCCATTCTTAAAAGCCCTTAGGCAGTGGGGAGCATCTGCAGCCCTCTCTTCTCCATATGCCCCATGCCTCTCAGTCTCACTCAATCATTAATTCAGGGTGATTATGAATTAACAAGCCGCCATCTCTATATTTCCCTGACATATCAGTTATACATATCCCCGTTCATCATCCCTGTCCCTCATCTGGCTTCAACAAAATCTGAATTATTGAGTCAATTTCACACCTGGAGTGCACCCCTAAGTGCCCTTCGGTCACTTTGTATGTTTTTGTTTGGTTCCATTGGTTTCACGTTGAATTAAATAAAGCATATCACACTCATGTGTCTTATTATGCGCCGTGGCTCAGAAGGTAAGGGAGGTCGGCCAGTGTTCGAAGGGTTGGTTCGATCTCACGCTCCTCCCTGTCAATGGACATCTAACTACCAATTGCTCCTGACAAGCAAGTGGGCCTTGCATGGTTACCTCGGCTGTCAATGTGTGAATGTGTGTAGGAATGGGTGAATGTGAGGCAAAACATTGTAAAGCGCTTTGGATAAAAACGCTATAGAAATGCAGTCCATTTCATTTGTCGGGGCTATAACACTCCCCAAACTGTTTCCGCAAAATGTTTCCGCTGTGTTGCAATGTTATGAAACAGATAATGATGACAATGCAACAGCTGTCCCAATGTCTACGTATGTGTTATCAAAATTTTTCATTTTCGTTACTCGATCTTTGGCTTTTCCAGAAGGCATGTCAGACTTTGCCTTGTCTAAGCTTTTGAACCTCAATTTTATTGAGTTTGGCAGTTCCTCGAACTTTGTTTTGCTTACTTTGCTCATTCTTGAATTCCATTCATTACTTGTGGTTCATTGCAGCCGATATACTGTGGTATATTTTCTGTTATACAGTCTGTGACATAGCAGACTTTCTTTGATTGGCCTTTGGTCTGAACCTCCGTAAAAATGGATCCTCTTTCATACTCATAATTTTATTCTATTTTGATCAAATATCTTATTTAAGTACTTTAGTATTGTTCTTAATTAATGTTGTATTTAGTGATCCTCGGAAACTCTGTCTCATTCTGCTTGCACTACTGTTGTATGTCTGGTAAAATGACAATAAAGTTCTATTTGATTTGATTTGATATCGAGACTATCCAGTTACACGTTTGATATGTATGGGGGCTGCCCCCGCAGGGCAGTTGACGTGGATATTTGCTACATGTGGCCCATGTTAGGGTATTAAAGACCCATACCCAGTTTCTGTCTCCCTGCTTGAGTCAGTGAGGTAAATTTCTCTTTGTTGGGGAGTAAACGGCCAGCCACTCCAGCTCCAGGACCCCAGTCAGCCAACCGTCCGAGGACTGATGTTTTGGGGGTTGGTGCAAAGATGTCCTCCCGCCTCCACCACCACTGTCACAGCCTATAGGGGTGTCGGGAAGCAGATAAGAGCCAATGCAAAGAAATTTAAATGTACAAACCACCCAGATCCAGTGGACACATCTCTTGAAGGATGGGGTGCAGTGCATGTAGGCAGACACCCACTTCTTGTCACTCAGAACCATGCATCTGGGCTGGTAAACCAAGGGGCAGATCTGCTTTCCGGGGGGCGGGGGGGAGCCTGGGGGAATGGAGGCTCCATCCCCAGGTGGTCGTCAAGATCTGGCGTGGCTTTGGCAGGGCAGTAGCCAATCTGTTACCCACCTGGGAGATGGCACACTGCTCTCTGTACTTAGTTCTTCCTGGGGGCATTGACGCCATGTCACACCAGTGGCCATGAGGCCTATTATACGCCTTCCCCCTTTCGGTCTCTTCCCAACCCTACCTCAGAGAGTCTGGGTGGAGCACAAGAGACTGATCCTTGTGGCGCTGGACTCGCCACCCATGACATGGTTCTTCAATCTCTCACCCCTCCTGCACACCGACCTGCACCTTGGGACCTTCTGAGTCAGACACAGGGAACCCTGTTCCATCTGTTTCCACAGTGGCTCAGGCTCAAGTTTTAGACCCTGAAAGGGCCAGTCTGTTAGGTATGAGGCTCCCTCAGTAAGTGGTTCAGACCCTAATTAGATGGACCTGCTCACATGCTCAGCCGAAGTGTTTCTCCAGTATTTGCATGTGTTGCTGGAGAAGGAAAAAGCTACATTGACCCTAAAGTGTATGTTGGCAGTAATTAAGGCAGGACTTCGGGGACGGTAATAGGATAATCTAGGGTTGCTGCGTCCTCATCTCACAGTTTTTCAAGGAAGCTCAGAGGCTTGCCCCATGCAGTGGAAGGCCCACTGTCCCAGTTTGGAAATTTGACAGGGTGCTGGCAGCCCTGCAACTGGAACCATTTGAGCCCCTGAAATCAGTGCCTTTGAAGTAGCTGTCACATACACTCGCCTTCCTGATTGCAGCGGCTTCATCTAAAAGAGTGGGAGAACTGCAGGCTCCCTTGGTACACAAGAGCTGGGGCCGATGCAGGGGTCTTCTTTCCTGCCGTTGGTGGAGTTGTGAACCCTTTACTCCACCTGAGAGGGTGGTGGGGATGCTTGACAGCGGTCACTGTTGTGCCTGGTCAGAGCTCTGAGGATTTACACTCGACAGACAGAGATAGGAGACTGATCAGGGGTTTGTCCAGTTTTAAGGCAGAATGCCTTTGCCAGCCAGTGTCTAAATACAGACTGGCTCACACAGTTGTGGAGACAATCTGGAAAGCTTGCAAAGGAACAGATGCCCTAACACCATTGGGCGTGAGGGCACACTCAACCAGGAATGTTGCAACCTCATGGGCCCTGTGTGTCCACTACATGGTCTTTTGCCAGGTTTTATCACCTGAATGTAGCTGGCAGCACCTCCTTGGGGGAATGAGTGTTGGTTTTAACTATGCCATAGACAAGACCCTTTTTCCTCTTGTGCCACTAAGGCCCCTTGTGCCCCAGCCAGGGAGATGTTGTAAGTGCTTGGCCGATAGTGTAGCAGTGTGTAGTCATCTGTGCCGCTTCCTACATTTTAGATCTGACCTTACACCTTGCACCAGGTATGCTTGGGCTGCATCTGGCACCTAACCAACGGTTAGCAATATGTAGCATCTGTCACTTTCGTGACTCAAAAGGGTGAACGTAGTGTTCATAGTTCATTCACATTAGGGTTCTGGTGGAACACTTGAGTTGGTTCGAGCACTCTGGTGGCGTTGAAGTGGCATTCAAACACCAAAGACATGCGGGGGATGCTTTGAAGAGCCGCGCCTGTGTGGGGTGTGTTACAGAGTCCCCGTACATATGGAATAAGTGAGTAGGTAGAAAGCCCCGATATGATAGAGAGCGGTCGGTTACAGTTGTAACCTTGGTTCTCTGAGTGAAGAGACTATCTCTCCATTTCAAAGCCGCTCAGAAACATGCTCTGAGAGAATGTTAACCAACAAGTCTGTGGACATCTAGGTCTTAAACACACTTGCATCGGACACGTGTTGGTCTGTCTTTATACCCACATCAACGACTGTGAGGGGGTCAGTCCCCATACATATGGGAACCAAGGTTAAAACTGTAACCGACTGTTCTCACCTGCAGCAAATTGTTTCAGGATTCAAAAACTGGTTATCTAAATGGGATTGCTGTTTTCTCACCTGTCTAAACAAACCGCAATGAGGGATTAAAGGAATTTAAGTGTTATAAACATTGTAGGTGAGAAAGAGACCTTAGTTTCAGGCATGATGTCGCAAGTTTCAGGGGATCTGTACTTACTCTGGTAAAAAATTTGTTGAGAGCAAAATGGAAACTGGAATAAAACCGGACCAAAGATGATGCGTACATTTACATGAAACATATACTAATTGCAAATACTATGTCTAATCCTTTGGATCATCATGTAATCCTCATCATTTGTATAGAAGGAACGTAATCATCGCATTATTCGTGCCCATTGTGCTCGTCTGTGTGAATCCATGACAGAAAGCCTCCACAGGGAACAAGTGAACATCCTCCTTAACTGGGAAGGGAGTTCATTGTCTTGCTCAACAGGACAGATGCTTTCCGACACAGTGTCCTTCAGATGAAGGGCACTCTCCTTAATCACTACCACATCCTGCTGTCTTGTTGTTTTGCCAAAACTACCTAGAAACAAGCAGACGGAGCAAATGTTCTGTTGGAACATCTGGGTTTTGAAGCTGGAACTTGTTGAATAATTCTTCAGTTTTTTATGCTGCTGCATACTGTTATTGAAACCAACTGTTGTTGATTGTGTTATGGTAGTGAAAACTTATCTTCTGTATCAAATGTTCTAAAAAGTCTAAAAGTAGATAATAATAATAATAATTAATAATTGTAATTAATTATTATAACAATTATAATAATAGAGTCAATTATATAACTTATGATAGAAATACAACACAATATATACAGTATATACAGTGTATTTATACAGTATATACTGTATATTAAAAGATGATATATTAACAACAGAGCAAATTGTGGAAGTAACCTATATTTACCCTATATTTTCAGCTGTAGATGCTACATGCTACATTAACATGGGCCAACATACTGGATGAGATACAACAACACAATTATTCTCTGTTTTTTTCTGATAAATAAAACTTCCAAATCTCTTTTCCTAGAGCCAAACGTTGGTGACATTCTATGATGGTTTGGGAAAAGTTACATCCAAACTAGATTATTGATATTTATGTTGTATTTATTTGTAATTTGTAGCATTCCGTATGCTGTATTCCTCCTCCAACCTTCACATTCCAATATATTTTTAAGGGAAGTTTGATTTATTATAGTAATTTTTTGTGAGCGTCTCCATTCTTTCAGTATTTCTGATACACGAGTCAGTCAGTGTGATCAGGTCCATAAATTTGGCACCCCAGACTCTCTGACCACTACCTTGAATTTCCAAAAGTTTGTTCTGGCACCATTGTAGGAGAAGCTAGAATAATAAATTTCCACTCATGATGTTTTCAGGGTTCCCACCTCAGGTCCTACTATTTTCTGGTTCTTGCTGGGAGCAAAGACATAAGCATGTGGAGTCTTCTGGTAGCACTAAAAATACAAGTAGTTATCAAGCCGTGGTATTTAGAAGCTGTTAAGTAAGAATAGATTTTTCTGTTGTTGATTGAGCCTTCCAGAAGAGCAGGCATTGTCCCGAGATAAATCTGATGAGGCGAACAGGGTGACCTTTTTATATAATACATTTATAAAGTTCTCAAGCTCATTACTGTTTTGTGAAAATAGCTCTTGCTCAAAAACTGGAACTTTTAGCTTTGAAGTTTTTGTCGCTGCTCCAAGATTTAAATAGGTTGCCTGAGCCGTACTGTTGTGTAGAAGTAGGTAATAAGAATAGACTGATTTTGGACGTGGAAGTAAAAATCAGGGAGATATTTGACAAGTGGGTTTAGGCAAGTTGTTCAGCAGTCAGCACCATCCTTCTAAGTCCCTATGAGGCATTACCAAGTGGCTATTTTTCACCTGCTACACCTGCTATCCGATTTTACCACACCCACCCACGGACATAAAACCAGGACACTGTGACAGTTTCCACCACATTTTGTGAAATATTTTCAGTGTTTTTCTGTTGTTTCCAATAAATCATCTGGTCGCAACAAGTTAGTTTGCTTAGCCCAATACAGCATAACAGCACCTCAAAGGGCGGGGCAACACGGTCAAGTGGCGGTGAACAATGTTTCCTCACAGCAAGAACGTCCTGGGTTCCTTTGTGTATGCTTCGGTGAACTGGGGTATCTAAATGGACCATAGGTATGAATGGGAGTCTATGTGTTATAGAGGCAGTCAGCCCAGGATGTATCCCAAGGAAAAGCTCATTAAAAACATTTAGCATGTGTGGATTTAGATCTTTTACAGTCCACTCTTTCACAGGAAATGTAAACTTTGAACAGATTGTATCAAAGTGCCATCGCAGAACTTTTTATGTGACTTGAGCGATCCATTTTTCCACAGCTGACCTGATGGTGGTAACTGCATAAAATGAGCCTCGCACCTGCGAGAGCCTCAGAGTTAGACAGTTAGTGCAGAGATGTAGAGAGCGAAAATCCAATGAAACAGATACTTGGGTGATGGATATGATTAATTTCAAAAGTCTGAGACATGAGGGTCCAGCAGAGACTCTTACTCCCTGCTCTGGAGGCTGGAGATTGCTGGAGTGTACTTTCAGGGGACATTTTTAACAATGGACCAGCCTTGGCGGATGAGCTCCACAACTGTGAATAGCTGGACAAACCACAAGGCTCCAGCGCGCTATAATGAGGTGCAGAGGACTGACTTGCTGAGTAAGCAGTAGTGTCTGACTCAAATCAGAAAGAGACAAACTCTGAATACACGCTTCCTCGTCGTCTTCTTAAAATTTTGCTTAATATCGTGAATTTCCAGGGCTCAGACGTGATTATGTAATCCCTTATTACATTTTTCTCTACACTTTTGTTTGTTTGAGACCAAAAAGAAACGTTCCCCCCAAAGCAAACATGTCAACGAAGAAGTGTAGCTTTTCTTCTTATGTTCCTTAAAAATGTTGAATTTGTTGAAGTTTTGCCTCAATAGGCCAGTCCCATTGAAGAAGGGGCCCATAACAAATCCCAATCCATAGAAAAAATAATGTAAATCAGGCACATAGACATAACACAATGGAAAAGTACTGAGAGACATGAATGAGGACAGAGCCAGAGGGAGAATATAACCAAGGCCACACAATGTTATTTAAAATCCTCCACATTTCCTTTCCTTTCTTTGCTAAGGTTCAGTGGCCTACATGCGAACGAATTTCGTGCTTCCGTAAAAGGAACAGGAAACACTGAAAGACGGAAGATAGAATTGTAAAATTTGGGATTGGTTGCAAACAGATGGAGTAATAATCCTAAATAACGGACGGAAATTTGTAACATCTTAACAAATATCAATAACAGGAGAGACACAGGAAAAATGTAGCACTTTGTTGTGTCTTCTCGCCTTTTTCCCACCTAACAATAACAAATCCACATTTTCTGTACTTGGGGTAAAGTTAAGCACTATTTCTGACAAGCATGAAGCGCCATAAACCCCGAGCTACAAAATATAAACCTCTAAGAGATAAAAATTCAGCACAATCAATAGTCGTGACGGCATCAAGCAAAAGATGGCATTACAGGTCAGAAATAACTGTGATTACACTTTAATTGAAGCTGTGTTATTTGCCATTTGCTCACCTTTTTATTTTACAAAGCCGTGCTAATGGCCTCGCATTTGATATACACAGTGCAATCATCGCATTATTCAATACCAAGGGAATAAAATCGGCTCCTTTTAGGAAAATTTGTGCGATTGTGTTGAACTGTGTCCAAAACCTAACACCAGGAATGTGTGTCTGCATGGGGATATGATACTTTGCCTTGACAAATGAACCATTTTCCACAAGTTTAATTTTATTAAAACCAAAGAATTGCGTAATTATGCAGTTATCGTGATAATCTTTGCATATTCTCACGTGCCGTCCTTGAGACTTGGATAAGAGAAAACACACTAGTGGTCGAGGGAGAGCCGCTCACCTTGGACTTTGATGGATTGTCGTTCATTTCAAAGAGCTTATGATAATGGCCGCCTCTGCCCCTGGTTTGCGAATAGGGTCGTGCATCTGCAGTCTTTTTTTGTCGAGGCTGCCCTTCCTCGCCTCCCGAGTTCTCTCCTACAATTCTATCTGTAATTCCTCTCTGGGGCTTTAATTCACTCTTGCTGGGAGCGCGTCCACGGATACTCAGACAGTGGAGAACATTAGGAGGGCTGTAATGCAGTTTTTGGCAGGAGAAACCTGGGCATTTATTGCACTGGTCCTCCTTTATTTAGGAGCAACTTCATCAGCAGGCCCTTGTCATTTAAGGACAAAAAAGCTGCTTTTTTTAATGTTGTTTCTTATACAGACTAATGGTTAGGACAGAATGAAAGAACTCGTCTTTGTTTGCTGCTGCCGTGTGAGTAATCATAAATTAAGGAACAATCAGCACATAACCACTTTTCACCGTGACTGCGTCCACTTTCATAACACAAATTGAGCAGTCCGTTCAACTGTGAATTATGTATTTTTCACTTAGCAGAATTACTGCCATTAAACAGACTGTGGAAGTGCTGAAGTGTTTTAGCATGCCAAACGTGGCTCATGTAAGAAAATGGATGGAAGAGAGAAAGCAAAATCTCATCTGTGAATCAGCAGCTGCCACCATAATTTCAAATTTGAGGCTGTGACATGTTTTTTATTATTATTTACGAGCGTGAATAGTGGCTTTTAGCTTGAGGTCTGAGCATTTGACAGCATTTATTTGCGTTATTCTTTGGCTGACATGAAAATAAACACTTTGAATCAAGTGAGCGTCTGTATTCGTCCCCCCGCGTCTCACTGCTCACTCTGGGTCCCTTCGCCTGAAATTGCTGCTCACCCATATCAGCCTCCTTCTCTCGACATGATCTGGTAATCCATCTTCAAAGCTTCTCCCTCTCTCGCTCTCTTGGGCTAACGTAGGTGGATGTGCTGTAGCCGGAATATCATATGCATGAAAAATTTGCCGTCCCTGCACTTTTTTGCTTTGTAGCAGTTGATGCATAGACTGTGTCACCCGGTGCAG
>OMNV01007658.1:63443-78525 GCA_900303265.1 Brotula barbata
GGTCGTGGCCTTAGAGGGAGGCCTGAAGGGAGGCTGTAGGATTTCATGGGTTGTATACTTTCAAAATCCTGCTTACTCCCTGCTTGTTCCAAAATTACCCATGCTACTTTTAAATTGAAACATTTTAAAAGCTTGTCATGACCAATGTTGATATATGCGATTAATTTCTATTAATTAAATACAAAACCTGTAATTAATTCGATTAATTTCTTTATTGCTTGAAAGTGTTAGTATTTGTGATGGCAGTTGTTATCCATCCATCATTTTTGGTGGAGCAAAGTGGCAAAGATTAGAATGCAGCGTTTACCAATCATCATCTTTAGAATTAGAAAATGTTAGCAGTTCTGTGTGAAGTTCTAAAGTGACGTCTTCCTGTTCAGAATCTAGATTTGAGAGACGATTAGAGGAACTCTTCCAATCAAGTTGCGTTGATGGTTTTTCTGCATTTGTTGTTGATTTCCCCCTTGTCCACTCTTTCCGAAATGATTTCTTTCTATTCTCATGGTCTATTGGTGGATGATTTGAAAACGACAGAGGCAATTAATTCTCGACAAAAGAAAATGGACTGAAGGCAACTGTAGCAGCATCGAACATCATAGTGGGACTGGGGGTGGCTGGTTTGCTCCTATCTGTTTTGATGAAGTGTAACTGAAAAGTTGGCGATGGGAATTTTTGTTAGCTTGTTTCTCATAATGTCTTTAGTATTTCTAAGATGTTTTTAAATCCATGACAGTTGCAGCCTTTTTCCTGCTGATGCTTTTTGTTGCTCTTTGTGCACTCAGGCGAGATTTTGAAGGAGGGAGCGGTGGAGGGATCTCTTCCTTGTACCACCTGTACCCATATTCATTTTTAATGTGGGGGTTATGTTATGTAGCCTGAATTTACAACGATACTAAGATATTTGCATTTAACTGAAAAATAAGTACAACATTTCGTTGTCTCCTGACAAATCAGATTGTGTTTGTTAAATTATGGATGGGAAACAAATAACCTGTCCCTGGGACTGTGACTCCTTCTGGTCAGTTGGCGTCCTAGCATGGAAGAGGACAGAATCCGGGGTGATAACAGGAGCCTGCCATGCATTACGCTGATACAGATTAGGAGACATATGTGTCCTGAAGTTTGCACCAGAAGCACGACTGTTGCCACTTTTAGTTCCATGTCTTTTTATTAATATCTATTTTTACATTATCTGTCTGATTTTGTTTAATTTTCATCAGAATAGTTTCAGTTTAATTTTCATTTTAATTCCATTTGATTTTACATAACTCTAGTTTTAGCTTTTCAAAATGAAGAGAGAAGCCCCCGAAATGTGTGAAAAAAGTAATCTGAGTTTCACCACTGAAGCTCATACTGAGCTATTATGTCATTAACGAAATTGTGTTTTGTTTAGACTATTAAGAGCAGATGGACAATAGGTACATGGTCTACCAATAGGCTGTTGGTTTTAACATAGAAGAAAAAAAAACAGAAATGTAAGATTTCCATTTCCACCCATTTTAATTTTATTTTGATTAGTTTTTATGTGTTTTATTACCTTTGGCCTAATTTTTCATTCCACTTGTGCTTTTTTCCATTTTTTAATACTTTTGTTACATTTCTTCCTTCAGTTTTAATGATAGCAACCATAGTGGTGACATCACATGTCATGGACACGGAGAACAAAGCAGCGACAAAGACAGTAAGAGTATGGTGATTTGATCTTGGGGAACTGGGGAGAAAATGGGGCAATTATCAAAAATTAATGTCTTACAACATTCCTCTCCTTACCCACTGTACCTCCCATCTTGCTTAGTGTCTGAAAAAATAGCATTCAAAAATCGCCTGCGGAGACGTCGATGTGGAAGATTGATACATATTCACCTGCTTGATCTCTCTCTTTTGGTCTTTTTACTTCACACAGATATTGTACATTAGAGCTCACAGCCAACCTCAGTAACTACCCTTTCAATAGCAACAATCTGGGGTTTCTGTGGCAGTGAAGAGTGGAGGTGAGGATCCAGGTCAGTAGAAATGGCACATGTTGTTGGAAATGGTCCATAAGAGGCTCTTCCTGACGTGCGAGAGTAGCCCCGGGTTCTTGCCAGTGGACACTTTTTTCACCAGGACCAGGGTAATTGTTGCATGATTTATTGTAACACATGATGTTAATTAGTCTGAAAATTTACATTTATTACATTGTATTATACGATTCTTTTGACTGATTTTGACTGATCTCCATTACAGATTTTTCATTAATTGTGTTTGATCCCACAAAACGATGCATTGTGTTGCAGGACATTATTGTTAAAATGAGGGTTAGGCAGGCAGCTTGGGTATACAAACATAAAAAGACAATGAGAGAAAACATTAGGAAAAGAGATTTTAAGAGGCAGTTGTGCACCACATCATCAAACATGAACTGAGCCAAATTCAACTGACAGATTAACTTGTCCTTGACTGTGCATCTTACAATTACTCGTGATTTTCCACATTTCCTCCTTTAAATTAGTCCAAAATCTTTACCACCCACCAGTACCAAATATTTAGGAGGTGCGGATCAAAGCCTATTGTGTTGGTTTGTTTGGGAATGTCTTCTTGCTGTCTCAGTGTCATTTCGCGAGGCATCATGGGACAGTTAGATGTCAGTCAATCAGAGAGGAAAAAAAAGGAAATAACTAAATTCAAAGCTGCTTACTGTAAGTGATATTGATGTTGTCTTGAATAGTGATGGCACATTTGGCAGTACATTCAAACCAAAGCTGCTGTGTTTCCATGCCCCGTCCATGCACTCCTACAAGGAGGAGTATAGCACATATGGCCCCCTGGGCGGTATGGATGGGTCGCTGAGTGGGAGGACACAAGCATAACAACTATCCCATCTGTCATGATGTCCTGTCTTTCTAAAATGGATTAATAACGATTGGGAAGAGAACAAGCATCCCTCTTCAAGACCCTGCATTTCATAATATATAGGAAATATTTCCTTGAATTATTACAAAAGTCTTTCCTGTTGGCATAATCTCTCTATTTGGGCTTTAAAGTGGTACATAGGCACTTTACCTGAAATTTACCCCGTATTTTTTCATGGGGTTGTAAACCTATTGTAACTGGTGCCTGCATTATTTCACAGCGTAGACGATGTCCCCACATAACATGAAGTAGCTGAGGGAATGTTGAGGCAATATATATTCAGAGTGTTGTAAAGAAAATTAGATTTTATCGGCATTATAGTTTAACACCTTTCTATTTGGGAATTCAGGAGACACATCTAGCTTTTATTGTGGTGTGTTTATGTCATTGTTCAAGAGGAACTTGTACTTACAAAAAAAAAAACTCAGGTTGCGAAAATCAAGTTAAACTAAACCTCCACCTCATTTCCATAATAGCAGATTGGGACGTTTTGTTATGATAGCCATTTAGTGCAAAAAAGACATTGATCCACTATTGCCCCCCCACTCCCCCCTGAAACTACCCTGAGCACCCTGAATGAAATAATAAATAAAATTGTAACTGTCGAACCCGGTGTGTTGTCAGATAATTTCAGGCGTATTGTTGCAGCAGTAACGGCGAGACCTACAGGCTTGTTTTGATGTGAACCTCGAGCTTTGCAACTGTGACAGCGTTCAAACTCAAACTCAAACCTCTAAACATGATTGAAAACAACAAACTTCACAATGGCATATTGTGAGGTTTGTTGTTTTCAATTATGTTTGTTGTATACAGGCTTATATATTTTTTTCTTTGTTTCATTTACCAACAAGAAAGTTAGAATATGTTAAATAACTACAGAGGAAAACATATTAATAAGAGTAGATATTTTGTACATTCCCATGAGTTTCTGTTCAAACTAGAGTGCAAATTTGTGCCAGAAACCCATTTCAACTTGGAGTGCAAATCAAGCTCCTACCACTTACATTTTATTGTTTGGCTGTCCCCACTGACTGAAGAGGTTGTAGATGTTATTTATGAAGGCCCCATAAGCCCTTTTCACTCATGTGCGCTCCAGACCTCTCAAGATCCCGTGTGCCTGTTGCACCTCTCTGTGAATGAGAAAACAATCAAATAATAAATCGTATGCAATGGTCACCATAGTGAAATAGAAGGTTTTTTAAGTGATAATGAAAGTCATGGTGAGACGAGGCACGTCTGCACCTTCATCTTGAGGTGAGTGTTTTCAGAGCCCGAGATGAAGTCAGAATAACAGGATCAGGACGAGGGGAAAATAATAAATCTGAAAGCTGATTTTATTGTTGACTGTAATTTGATTTTTATGGCTTAAGGAGTGCTCGTGTACAGGAATAGAACTTTGATATTTTATTGTTACCAAGTGACGGGGAACAGGATGTCAAATTGTCTTTGTTCGTTAAACCTAATTTAATTATTGGATTTAAACAGAATCATTTCTAATGCTATCTAAAAAAAACCCCATCAATACGTATAACGAAAATAATATTTTATATAACAAGCACATTTAATTTAATTCATTGATATGGATACAAAACGCTGTAACAATTCAAATGCTATTTCTGAATTCTCTTATCAAATCATGGCGCAAATGGAGGAGAGTCTATGCTGCCCACACACCTTTCAAATCAAACCACATCAACTGTACAGCATGCGCTAAAAGCAAAGCCAGACATATCAAATGCATTATAATTTTCAATTTTGACAAAGCCGAATTTCATATCTTCTAAGCGTAGGAAGATGCCCACACAGAGTACACACAGGGATGCGAGGCTTGCGCTGTAATAATGCAGCATCACGTGGATGGCACTGAGTAAAGAGGTGATTGAAAGACGAAATATTAACATTCCTGGTTTATTCATCAGCACACACATATTGTAAATTACTGATGGCATGTCAATCACGTGGATTAGATGCATTTTGTCTCTGTAGGTTACATTTGGCTAACCGGCTTCACAGCCCAAGGCATCTGACACTATTTTTAATGATAATTTTCAGCTGTTGTTTTGAGGTGCAAATGAGTAACATAATACGCTGCATTGATCCCTTCTCCATTTTCTAATCTGCTTAATAATGGTGAGGGTCACGGTGGCAACAGGGCAAACAGAGCTGTTCAGATGTCCCTTTCCCTTGTAACTTCCTTTTGACTTTCCTGGGGGATCCTTTGTTACATTGGAAGAAAATGAGTCACCTTCAACTCCATTTTTGCAGAGCATTTTAGCTGTTGTACCAGTATGTAGGTCCAGCACTAACCCTGGTTGTCTTTTAGCACCTGGGATATGGAGGGGTAAACTTTGCTGATTGAAGACAGTTTAAGTACACAGAGAGAAATAGAGAGAAAGGCAGAAAGATATCAGATAAGAACTTCAGCGATGGAAGCGTTCATCCATAAATTTATTACATATTGATTTGTAATCACCAACAGCTGCGATCTTGACTCTGGTCAGCATGACCTAAATTTGCTTTAGTACATGCAGGGAAAAACATCTCAGTAAATCGGACAGACAGTGGAGAGACACTGGTGTGCACTGCTGCCTTCACGTGACTACTGGCGTCTTTAAAGCATGCAGCAGCGTTGATTATTGAACTGTGTCTGTGCTCATTTTACATCATTAGCGTTAATAAATAGCCTGCAAAATTTAACTACATTTAAATTGTGAGGACAAAAAATAATAATTATCGTCCATGGTGGCAATTTGTGGCGGGTTAATACACAGAATACACCCCGTGGTTTGGCTCATGTTGTCCCGCCTTGTCTTCTCAGCTCCACTCTTGTCCATCTGTTGAGGCCTTTAAGCTGATATGATGGGAATGATTTGCTGATTTTGGTTGGAATATCATTGTCTGCTTGCTTTGTCCTGGCTTCTTCGTACCACCTTTTTATGGAAGCTTTTCCCACATACTCTACAAATTTACAACCAGCTGAAAACACTGATTAGAATTACAGTATTTTACAAGACCAGGATGTAGGATAAATCAGTAGACAGGGCTAGAGTATGTTTAGAGTAATGATATACCACCAGGCAGAGAGGAGGACAGTGGAGGTATTGATTGATCAGGTAAACGCTGGACTGTGCAAACATTATGAAAGCTGTTCCACATTGGAATTGAATGGAATTGGCTGAGTTCATGTCTAGACATTATAATTACTGATTTCTGAGGCAAATTATTTTGTTCTCTTATGCTTTCTTTTTCTTTGCTTTTCTCAATTTTGTTCAATTTTCTCAAAAATAATAACATATTTTATTTCCATTTGAAGAAGAAAAATGTCTTTGAAAAAAATGTTTATTTAATTCAGCTGTATAAATAATAATTCAAAATTTACATACTGTATGCATACCATCATTTATTAGTGGTACGTATACCTCTTCCTCAGATGATTTTGATACAATGATGATATATGTTTATACATAAAATCTTTTTAAAATGTCCCTTTAAAGCAACAGCAATATGCTGATTGTTACTAAAGTGCTGATTGCCAAACAATGTCAATGATAATAAATGTCAATAACAATGTAGTAAATCGATTCAGTCATAAAAAGAAGAAAGCTGCTCATCTCTCCTCTGCTCCAGCAGTTATACTAACACCAGGCCGTGTACAAAGACATGCTAACGTGTTGGAGGTCCTCCCATAGTGCCCGTCGCACTTCTGAACACAGCTCCTCACCTTGTCACATCTATTTTGAAAAGTTTTTCCATTCTCACGCCAAGGCAAATATTTCCATGAATTTGAATTTTGAAAAAAATGAATTTTCATCTTCCTGTGATTTTGAAAATCTTTGTGTCCCTGAACTCTCAAGTTTGCCAGGTATTGTGAAGAAATAATGAAAGCGTTGTTTCTCAGCTAAAGCAAGTGGCTGCACTGCATTTGCATGTCCTTGATTATCCCTCTCTACAGTGATGTGCACATCTTGTAATTACTGCACACCCACAGCCACTCTGAGTGATCAGATAGATCTGTGAACTAAATTAGCCGCTGGATCTGTAGGAGATTCTGCAGGTAATCTCGTCTTTAGCGCTTACGGCTTTTCACAGTAAGCATATATAAAACCCTCTTCTTTGTGTGGCCTGGTGAGGAAATAAAGCTTCGCAAACTAAATTTTTAATTGAGTTTTGCTGTCAGGAGTGTTTATTCCAACATCCAATCTTGTTTTGTACCATAATCACCTGTCAACAAGTGCACCCTCTTGTTTCACCACTGACAACGTTTAATTAGCTAATAATCACACCGTAAAAGCGGCCAGTGACAGCATGTAATTAATAATTACTCAAAGAAAACATTTTCCTCTTTATTAAGAGGAACAGTCTGAGAAATCTTACAGTATGTGTCAATGGGAAATAATCTGAACACTGACTCAATTTCCCTGTGTAACTTCCCTTAATTGGATTTCTGATTCTGAACAAATAATGGAGACTGTCTCTTTTTAGTATTTTTTCATAGCAAGCCAAATACTAAAATCTAATATTCACCAGTACAAAATGATAAATTGTGGACTTTTTTCAAATTACTTTTCAAAAAACAAAATGTTTTGACAACATGTGTGTCTTTTTTGGTAGTAAATAGCAGGAATCTAATGGCAGGACAGAACAAGCCTTTCCCTCAGTGGCCACGCTGAGCCCTAATGTGGTGTGTTGATAGGTAAATAGATAATAGATAAACAAATTTCACAGACATGTCCAGATTTCCAAAATGTTATCAACTTTGTTGTTCAACTTATGGAGGAGTGTCTGAAACAAGTGTCCCGAGATTTTGTTGAAGAAGCATGCACAGTCCTATCCATTTTTAACCTCAGGCAAAGAGGTGGAGGTCTACATGTCAGTGTGAAGTGTAGACATGATCCAGGGATGTTCCAACTAAAACTTGGTATTATTCAGCCTCATGGTGGCGCTGTATTTTGGTCTATAACTCTTGCACTGTAAGTCAGAGAATCAAACCTTTTTCCCTTAGAGTCCTTTTGTTATTTCGTGTTATTTTATGTCTATCTAAAAAGTATTCCTTCCCATTTCTGTACGACTGGCTGCCAAAGTTGAGTAGATATGGCTCATTCTTCAGATCTTCAAATATTTTCTCTTTTTGTCTCAGATATCCAATGAACAGAGGGTACACTGGACCTTAACAGCCTCAACAGAGTAGATGGAACCCAGTGGGAAGAAAAAGTAAAAGCAACAAAGGGAGGATGACAAATTGACAAATGAGAAATAAAGATGGGACTAAAGGGGAGCAGGAAGGGGTCGAGCTGCAGGAGGAAAAGATGGTGGGGGAGAGTGAGAGGAGAGCAGCTGGTGAAGGTGAGGGGGTCTTGTCTCTGAACACAGGCGTAAAGTGGTGACACCTGGCTGGCCTATAGATCTCAGCACGTTTAACTATATCTGAGACCTTTCATCAGAGGGGAGGAAGGAAACAAGGTGTGATCGTCATATATGGATACTGTAAAATAAATCTTATTATTGGTGCCACAAGCCTTATTTTGCCGAACCTGCAGTTGGCCTACATACAGTTTTAGATAATATGCTATACTATAATAAGTTCTAACAGACTTGGTACCAAATCTTACACTAATTCTTACTTTTTTACAGCAATGCATTTTAATTTTCCTTCTCTTCTGGATGTGTTGGCAATCGTTTTATACAGATTTCCCCAGATTGCATCCTTATTCATTTAGTATCTATGCAGACAAAATCAAGGCTCCATGGTTTATGAAGATGGACCCATTGAAGGTTAGCTCAGAGTTTAAAGGATATATTATATGAAGTAGATGCTGCTGTGTTGTCATCATTATAGCTGTCTTTAGTCTATCAAACGCCTTGTTCTAAACTGATTTCATTATCTCATTAACTTACAGTGTATGATTGGAGAATCTGTGAGATTTGCTATTTTAAAACTCGGTATTGTCCACTCGCCCTTGAAGTGAGACAGAACGCGGGTGATTCAACTGTAAGCACTCGACCTTTATGTGAAGATGGCTAATTTTCTGTTCCTACTCTCTGCTCTTTCCACCCAAACCAGCACAGACTCTATAATCAGCCAAGAGCAGCTCATTGCCGACGTTTTGTCATCATGGATGCTGCTTACATTTTCAGCTGGGTTTCTAAAGGCTTCAGTGAAGTACAAAATAATTACCCGCACAAGTGGTGCACCACCTCTCAGTGTTGTACACTCCACATGGACTCACACGGGTAATTAAGTCTGCGAGTTGGAGATAAGAGAAGACAGACAAAAGACACTTAAACACATGTACAGCAACTGTACGCAGAACAGACCGCATCAAACATGTTGTACTTACAATTAATCACCTTAATTTGACGTACATTCCATTTCCCTGCTGCATGTTCGTTATAGACAGTTTCATGTGTTGGCAGCTATATACTACAAATTGTTCGCTTACGTTTACGCTACATTTTAATATTTAGAAGTAGAGTAAACTATACAGAATACACTCATGTTTGAAAATTAGTGCATAGCATAGAAACAACATCAGTTCAAGATCTGATGTGATTGTAGATCACACCCGTAGGCCTACCGTAGCACCTTCAGAGGTCATTCTAGGGCCCAAGACAAAGAATGTCCCATGCCATCCAATAATTATATTCAAATTGAGATCTTAAAGATGTTCACTGGATATGCAACTTAACATGTTACCTGGGCAGGTGGACTGCACAATATGGCCTATATATACTGTATTTATTGCAATATTCTAAAATCTCCTGAACAGCACTTCATAAATTCTCGATTTATCCCTTTGATGCATCCAATCACAACAGTGTATATTGGTTCTAGAAGTTCCAACATGTCCACATTAAAACCTTCTTTTTTATATTCATTTTGTTGCCTCAGTTTTAAACTTGCATGCAAAAAGGGGAAATCACAACGAAGATAACACAAAGATTTTTTGTTTTTGTTTTTGTTGAATATACATTGTAGGTTTCAATGGTGCCCGAACAGATGTTGCTGATATAATCAGGCAGCATTGTGGGCAATTGAAGATAACAATTTTGCCAAACAATAATTCTAAAGCCAACTACCACCTCCTAGGTAGCCAGAACATTTATTTATCACCACACTGACAACTAAGGAAAAAACACAGAAAAACCTTGTGTGCACATTCACACACAGGCACACACACACACACGCACACGCACACGCACAGACACATCACATGTTGACATCTGACAAAGTAACCTTTATCTAGTGCACAATAGAATACAATTGTTAATTAAAAGAGGACAGCAGAATTGTTATTTAACGTCATGTTTGTGAATAACGTGGGACAATAAGCAATTTTTAGAATTGTTTTGTCAGATATCAGGTATGTATGTCATGAAATTGGAACTCCAGTTACCACTAGTGGTGCTACTACCACAGTTTGAAAACCACTTTTGTAAACCATGCTGCCGTATTTTAAGTGTTTGAACTTACGGTAGTTAAACCTTGCAGTGAAGCCTTTGATTTCCATTAATTTTGGTGCGATATAAAAATCAATTAGCAGACCCTTGAAACTTGTTTGACATAATACAAAAACTAAATGGAGGTTTAATGGAGAATTCTACTCAACTGCAGACTTTTACAGTTACAAATATAAATGGAAAACTAAAACCTTTAAATTTCCACAGATTAAGACCGTCGAAACACCCACCACATTCTTTGCAACAAAAAATTCTTACCAAATTTTACGTGCAAAACCTAATATTAAGTTTAGTATTAAGGTAAAATTCCACTAAGGTTTCATTCCAAGATTTAATCAGTAGTAGTTTTTACAGCCACAGGGCAACACCAAAGGACATTGAACAACCTGTTCTGTGCATACCATTCAATAAATTCATTACTTTCTTACATCTGTTTGAGCATTTCTAAAATATAAAGCCGTGTGCTTGCTCTATCTTAGATGAATTATGACTAACTAGCAGCTGTCACCCGCACATTGAAACTCAAATGGTAAACAATCAGTAAAGAGGTGATCACACAGCCTGATCAAACATCTTGACTTATATTGAACCTGCATAAATCTTAACACCCTGCCTAAATCTTAATTTATGTGCAAATTTCCTCACTCTGCTGCAAACACAATATGTTGAATTGTTTGTTTGTTTTCCCAGAGAACCTGAACTTTGATTATAGTGCATTTTAAGTCACAATTATGCATTGATTTTTAAACAAGCATGCCAGAGTTGGAGAAGACACCAATAATTGTACAAAGTCCTGACTTACATTGTAATCAAATACAAAGAGCTTATTTAGGGGTTTTGAGCTTGTACGTCAATTTATTTTATTTATTTTTTTGCAAAAGCCTTTAAAATGAGTAATTCCTCTGATGGCTGTATTAAGTCTATCAACAATAAAAACAAACTACAGCTTGCCTTAGAATGTAGCTTTCAGATAAAAAAGGAATGATAATGATATTTTCAGTTATTATTATTATTTCAGTTGTTCAGTTTTAGAGGCATTTATTAAACCGTCTCTTGCAAAACCTGCCACAGATGACAAGAAGCCACACAATTCACAAGAACAATGTCTATAGTTTATAGGTTTACTTGAAAAGCTGAAGTAGTTTACATAAATGTGGGTCCTCTGCATTCGTATTTCTGGAGTTAATCTGTCCTTTAAGTCCTCTTAAAACATAAACATGCTCACTTAAGTCGGATAAACAAGATATACAAGCCAGATGAATGTGACCCCGTTCTTCATCACAATGGCGTGGCTTAGGGGGAGTAGGGAGTGATCGAAGGGTTGCCGGGTCTATCCCTTGCTCCTCCATATCGAAGGTCCTTGAGCAAGCATGGTTACCTCAGCTGTCTGTGTATGAATGGGTGAATGTGAGGCAAGAACCACGACACGTCAGTTCACACTAGATTGTTACAACCGGAAGCTAGTTTTTAATCAGGTCCTCTGGAAGATAAAAAAACAACAAGTCCGTAATGACCAATTAGGACAGGATTAAAATGACATAGGTGTGAACCAGTATCGAGCAGTGAAGTCTCTCTTCTGTTTCCTTTTAGGCAAAATTAATATTTTATTCCCATCACTTTTGTGATTGTGCCATTTTGGTCTTCCCATAAGCTCTCTGCAGTACAGTATTCCAGTTTCTGGCAAATTGGCATCACTACGAAAACCTGTCTACCTCAGCCACACTTTGTCAGATTACTATTTTTAATCTTTAGTGGAGCAGCAAGATAGACTGCACAGTCAAATTTGGTTACTGTTATTCTGTTAATAAGAAAGAAAAAAAATCTCAAATAATACAGATTGCCCTTGGCACAGGGTCTGTCTATCTTGGTTCCTGATATCTGTCCGATCTAAATGTCTTTCAAGCCTCCATTTCCTATGCTCTCACTCACTCACACACACGCACACACATAACTCACACTTGCACGTGCACAGGTCCCATGGCAGATACATTATTCATCACAGCAATGGTTGACCACCATTGCTTAAAGTTCAAAGAGGAAGCACTACTCAACCTCACCCACGCACTCCTGCACACTTCGCTTGCAGAGACACACACTCTTTACATCGATTGTCGCCTGCAGTATATGAGAGAAATATAGGGAAGGTGAGGAGGAAAGAGAACTGGTTTGGTTTTCTGCAATGAAAATAAAAAAGTGGAGAGTGTGGGAGTGAGAATGAGGAGAGCTGAAGGAAGAAAGTAAAGTGTGCAGAGAAGAGGATGTGTCATCAACTTTGACACATAGTCTTGATTTTGCTGACATTATATCTTTAGAAACACAGCAATGATGACACATGCCAGCTACCAGCTCTAGAGCCAAAGTGTACCCTCTCTCTCTCTCTCTCTCTGTTTTCTGTATCTCGTTTCCTCCCCTCTGATGAAAGGTCTCAGAAATAGTTAAACGTGCTGAGATCTATGTGCCAGCCAGGTGCCATCGCTTTACGCCTGTGTTCAGAGACAAGACCCCCTCACCTTCACCAGCTGCTGTCCTCTCTCTCTCTCTTCTCTCTCTCTCTCTCTCTCTCACCAACAGCATTGTTGAGGAACATGAAAAGAAGAAGGTTGCTGGTACTCATGTGCACTCTTGCTTCTTTTGAAAAGCTAGTTTGTGTTGCCAGAGAAGTTTTTTAAAGAACCAAAAACAAAGTTGGTTAACTAATGAAACTAATCGTCTGCAGATGATACAGTTCACTGTTTCTGGAGACAACTGCACTACTTACCACGTTTGAAGAATTGCCGGTTTAGCTCAATTGCTGCACCAGCAGATGTCCATGCAGTATTTAATCAGTCACTGGAAACAACACCCAGTTTTAGCCTTAGGAGGATTGCTATCCTTTATTTGACTGAGAAGCACGTTGTGAGCTTTACTTACTTACGTGCTTTAGTAGTGTATTAGTAGTTCTTAAATGTTTTGATCTCTAAAGGTGATCCAAAAACTCCTCATAGAAGTTTAATCTTTGGGCTTCATTTACAATAGCAATGGATCTGTATTTTATCTTGCCCAAAAGTAAACACAATACTGGTTCAGAGGATGAAATCTTTATTGCTCATTGCATTTTCACTCAACAATTAGTTTCTCTCTGTATTTACCCCATCCTAACTGTGAAGAGCAGCAGACAGCCACAGTCCAGTACCTGAGGACCAACCCAAATCTGCAGCCTAGTGCCTTGGTCAAGAAGAAGAAGGGTACTTTATTGATCCCCTTTGGGAAATTAACTCTCTGAACTTTAACCCATCCTCAAATGAGGAGCAGTGGGCAGCCAACACATGCACATGCAAACAAACACACACAACAGTGCCCGGGGACCAACTCCAGCTCTTCTACCTTTGCCTTGGTCAGGGGCAACGGCAGGAGTGATGAACCTAACGTACATGTTTTTGATGGAGAACATGCAAACTCCACACAGAAAGGTGTGGAGGTTAACCATGGGATTCAAACCAATGATCTTCTTGCTTTGAGGCAACAGTGCTAACCACCACCCTACTGTGCCACCAAGGGCAATGGCAGGAGTAATTAGAACATGCAACATGTTTTGGTGGGTGGAAGAAAGATGAGCACCCGCAGGGAACCCATGCTGACATGGGAGAACAGGCAAACTCAACACAGAAAGGTCTGTGATCAGTGCTGCCCATTAAGAACTAATCTTCTGTGCTCTATCCATATTTTACTGCATACAAGGATTTGTTCAGGTTGTGGTGGCAGCAGACCATGCAAAGTTGGCAAGATGTCCATTTACCCAGCCAACTTTTCCAGTTGCCCTTGGGGAATCGTAAGGCAATCTCAGTCCAAGTCTTCTCACTTGAAACAACCTCAATCGATACAAAGGTCACTAAGGCAAAACCCAGACTGATGAATAGCGAGTTCCATCAGGCTATGCTCGATAGGCGATGTCATCCTTTAACTTAAGCTAACTTTTGAGCAAATCTGTAAAATATTTGGCAAACCGCAATTTTTTGGCACAGCATCATGGCCTCAGACTTGGTGGCGCAGCTGCTTCACCCGTCAGTGTGAGCTTGCCAGCAACGTTGGCATACAGCAAGCTTTACCAGGCAGAGTAATTTTTTGGATCCCTTGATGCTTGTAGAGCATCCATGGGTCCCTTTTCTGAAATTAAGAAGAGAGGGAGAGTTACAGTTCTTACCCAACTAACTCCACAGTTGCACCTTGCTAAAGCCTTTAACCGTGTAGAAGTCAACCTTCTACTCTGGCTGCATCTGCTAAAAACAGCTACAATTGTTACGGTCTGGGTTTTTCTCGTCCATGTTCGTGGTTTCTTGTTGTCTCCTCCCTGTTCTCCCCCTCCCCTTCTGTTCCCTCTCTGTGTGGGTGTCTAGGAGGCGTGGCTGACCTACTTCGGATTTTCCCGCTCTGCAGCATGGCACACCTGCGCCACATCATCATCATCAACCTCCCCTACATAAACCTGGACTTCCCTTAGCCTCACTGCCAGATAATTCCGTTTTGTCGGTTGAGCTCTGTATTACTCTTGTTTCCCTAGTGTTCCCAGTTCCTGTCTGTGAGATTTGCCGAACCTGCCTTGTTGTCCTCTGCTACTGTGGTCCTACTTGAACTAACACGTGTCAGAATTATCTGGCCACGATGGACCCAGCAGAGTCGGAGCACTGGAGACAGGCACTAGCCTCACAAGGTGCGTTAGTCGGACAACATGACGCAGCTCTGCGTCAGATCACGG
>OMNV01007659.1:0-28916 GCA_900303265.1 Brotula barbata
ATTTTTGCCTATATACAGTCTATTTTCAGTTAAACCATGTTACAGCCACACACTCACACACAAATAATACAGCCATGTCGAGGTGTATTCATTTTAATTGAAAAAAAATCTTCCTACAATGTATAGTTATAGATTATTATTTATTATTTGAGAAACCCCTACTCCTACTCTACAAAAATTGCTATTTGAACAGCAATTTAATACAAAAAAACAACTACAACAACTCACAAACACACAAAGAAAGCAACTCACGGCAGAAACAGCGCTTTGGAGGCTCTACAAAGCCGAGCGTTCCAGACTGCAGACCTCTTTTCTTTGCCTTTTGTTGGAGCGCAGCTTTTGTAACATTGCAGCCAGGCTGAGGTGATGCTCACACACTGCCACGGCTGTCTGGTAATGTGTGCGTAACACGACAGCTGCTTCAGGCTACTTGGCCCCAGTATTTCTCACGCCGAACAGGTCAGCGGCTCCTTCAGAGAGCCGACGCGGGGACCTGCTGGGCTCGGTGGGAACCTGGAGGGCCCAACCTGTGTTTACTTGGAGCTGTCACCGCCGCACACCAGCAGATTGTCAGGACAGCCTGAGCGCTGCCGCAGTGTCCTCTTCCTCTCCTTTACACAGGCGTCCAGCCTTGCCGCTGTTTTGACAGGGCCATCATTTTTATTTTTTTTTCTTCATGACAATGAACATAAATGTTGTTGGTTTTTTTACCAAAAAGCTTCGGATAGGGTGGATAGATAAAGATGTTTTCTCTCAGTTTTCTGTCATATGCATATTTATCTTGTCTAATGAGTAGATATGGGATAAAGATACTGGTTGTGCTGTGCTGCTACTACATGAGATTATTAGCATTTATGCTTTACATATTTATTCAAACTTCCCAGAATTGTGTCCAGGGTCCCAATTTGTAACAACTGTTGAGAGAAATGGGCTTTTTTTTGGCATTTGGCTTTAATGTAATGTAACTGTATCATAGCTGTTGCAAAAAATGTCGCATCTGTTTTCTTACTAATGTGATTCTTTCACATCAACGAATATATATATATATATACATATATGTAATAGATTTAATGTAATCTACTATAACTAAATATTGAATGAACACTCATATCTATTTTAGACAAAAAAGGTATCCATAAAGTTTTTTGGAGTTTTGTAGAGGTAATATCAGAGGATATTATTCCTATTTCATGACATGAGAAGACATAAACAGTAGTACGCCATTGTCTGTGTTACAGTGAGCAGTACAAAGCATGAGCATGCTATAAAAAAGAAAAAAAAGGTGTCCACATTTGCATATGCTGATGCAATATATACTGTATATTCAATACTGGTGATACTGTAATTCAACAGTAACTAAGGTCTGAATGTAATATTAGTAATAGCAATAACAATTGTTTTCTGTGAATATTGTTGTTGTTGCTGTGTCTGATTGTGTTTATCAAGGTCATATTGCACGTGTAATACAACACACCACAACCGCTCATGTGAGAAAGTTCTAATGTGTTTTCCTGGAGATTACAGTATGTTGTGCCCTAAATAAGAAATAGCTTGGGATATTGTTGAGAAAGAAAAGAGAAAAAATAGTCCAGAAAACAACATCAAAACAACCGGTGTGTGGAATTTAAGAAAAGGGCGTTGTTGACATAACTCTCATTTTGCCCAGGCTTATAAAATAAACCCCAAAAGCCTCTGTTTCATGTAAATCAATCATATCAGTCAAATATCATTCCTAGGGGTTTGCTGCTGTTATTATTAAGTTGTAATTGAAGAAATAACCTGAGGATGGCAGTACAAATCCATCTGTGCGGTGGAAAAGACCACCTGCACTGAATTATGAGAGCTGTTATTGCTGCATTCCAAGGCAATTCAGGTTTGTTGTTTTTTTCTCTTATATTGCTTCACGGCTCCATCCCTTTTACAGCAGCAATGTCACGGGATGTATGGATACCATAACATCTTCACTGGAAGCTACACGATTTTATCATTTTAGAAGTACGGCTCATTTAGTTGCTGATTGGGTGCTCAAATCAATATTAAATCATCTGGAAATTCAATGTGACAATGTGACTCTCTATACCTTAGATTTGTATTGCATAGCATGACAAATGAGAACATATAAGCACATGTCTGGTTTTTGACTTTGGGAAACTGTAATTGACATCTCTGAATGTTTTAAAATGGAAAACTCAATATCAACAATGACCAAGAATAGTGGCATATGGTTTGGCATAATCGTGTGCCAAAACAAAGCAAAATCTGTCTTTTTACACCAACTATCTTTATATGGATTCTATGGGATACATTCGTGAAAATGTGGATCAAATTTTACTGTTCCCAGAATTTGATCGCGTTTGCTACTTAATCTGTACTCCGTAAAAATGTGTAAACAACAAACAAGACCTGGTTTGTTGTTGATTTATAGCAAGAGTCTACTCATGGACGTGGTGAAAATCAGTCCCAAATTTGTCATTTGGCACATAGAACACAACAATGTCCAAAAATGAAGCCGGGGGGTGATCGCGTGGAAATGCCGACACTTCAGAAAGAAAAAAAATCCATAAAATGTATAGATTCTTTGTTACTGCATGTACCATAGATCAGGGCAGCCACATATTGAGATTCTTGTAGCAATACAGCAATATCCATGTTTCTCTCAGGGCCAGGAAGTCCCTCGAGATGGAATGACTGGATACTGGACACAATCTATCATGGCCCAGTAGTGGAACAGAACAGTTAATCCTTCTCCGTTTTACATAAAATTCCATTTTATAAGTGTGAGATTATTTTTGTATTTTGTGACCTGTGGGCAGATTAATAGATTTTGAGCAACATCTGTTGAACCTTGTGACCCTCCCAAAGGTAAACATACTACATTTCTGATCTGGGGTGCAAATTAATGCACGGCAGATAAGCAAAATAAGATCTACATTTGCCATCTAACCCTCCGCTGTTCCTCCTACGCTGTTGACAATACTCCCACATCCGCTGGTCCTTTTTGTTTTTTTCTTTTCCCGGCACTTTTGTTGTCGATAGATTCATTCTTCAAACACGCTGTTGCATCTGTTTTCTCTGAGCTGAAGCTTCCTCGCTTGCATTCCTCAAAATGAGATGTATAATGTTGCTGGTGGAGGCACTGAGGATAATTCTCCCCCATATATAATTCCCAATATGATTATCAGCTAAAGGCCAGAAAACACGTATAATAAGCACTTTTCCCCTCATAATTGTGTTTACCTACAAGCGTCAACGCTGGTTATAATTTCTGTAAAAAGCTTTCTGCTTATTTTCATCATCATTCAGAGGAAAGGGGAAATGCGGCGCTAACAGCCTTTACTGAATCACAATAACTGAGTCACAATAGCCCACAAATGCTTCACTCCAGTGGCAGCATCACAATAGTTTAAGGCCAAGGTGGCCCCGCTCCAAGGGTTTGCTGCAGCACTGCAATGCATTATAGCAAACAAAGATAGAGGGAAATGACCAAGGATTTTCTAATTGATTTGAATGGTGTTGGCTTTCTAAGTGTCCTCTGCTGTACAGTTATGCTGCTCAGGCGGTGAACATGACACTAACATGCTGCTGAACATGTTTATCATGACATCTTCCCTTCCCCGTCTTCCCCACCGAGTGTTTACATGCACTCACGCACGCAAACAAACACACTCTATTGTTTTCTGTTCTGATTAAGACAAAAACACAGAGTAAGCTGCACGCATGTATGTATGTTGTTTACTGAATACACAAATCGTCACTTATAGCGTGTTTTGGAACACGCTAGCAAATGACTGTGCAGAATTAATATGCTGATTGTTCATTAGCACACTTGTACTGCTTGTAGAAATTGTTGTGAAATTTAAAAGTACAGTGCACTTATTTGTATTTATACCAGAAAGATTTGTTTTCCCAACTCATCATCAACTCTGTCTCAGACTGTGAATATCATATAATGTAGGTGCTTCATCTCATTTGTCTAAACCTATATGATGTATGTACTGTATATATGTACATACTGTATATAAATGATGTTTAGAATGAATGAAAGTCAAGGCGACGATGGCAGCTTTTAAGCTCCTTATCGTGTGGCGGTAGAACAGATGTACTGTGTGGCATTTTATGCACAGTTATGCCGTGTCTTTGGAAACCTTGGGATGTTCATTAGCATACAAAATATTCTCGCTGGAGTTTAAACAATGTTTTGAACCGGGGTTGAGCCGTTTAATAAAACATGGGTCAAGCAGTTTGAGCAGATGTTTTACCCCCTCCGGAGAGTCGTGGTTTCTGTACAGCACGGCACTCAGCTGTATGATTTACTGCCCAATGTAGGATCCATGTGACTGAATTTACTAAGAAATATAATTAGTATTCATTTTTCTTAATTTCTTGCTCCTCAGCAGCATTTTGTGTTGTCAGCAGATCGTGTTATAGATTATTCCCCCTGATTGTTCCTGTAAACTGGTTGTGGTGTTAACAGGATTGGCTCTGGTCCTTACTGTCTCAAACTTGGACTGAGGACAATCTGGTCTTGTCCAAGGTAGACGAGGAATGAGAGGACAGTGCTGACGATTTTTTTTTCCTACCGTACGCGTGTTACAAAAACAAACTACCCAGACATGAATGCTTAAAGATTATTCCAGCATGCTCTCTGTGAAGCACATTTCTCCCTCTCCCGAATGAATGAACCAGCTGACAGGGAAGTGCCTTAAGCTTCAGCTTTGCTGCCAGAACTCTCTCGTTCTTTTCTCTTTCTCTTTCCTTTTCCCACACAACAAAACACTGAATGGCACAGTAGATGTTGAGGATGGAAATTTATTCAAGGGAATGCTGGATTCTTCTTTTCTTTTGGTGCAAACCCTCTGTAAACATACATAATAGACTATGGAGATTTTAGCCTTTGCCACCTTATCATTGTTAGCTTAATATTCACACTGACAACCAGAAGAAAGAGTATGAGAGGAATCATTGTGGAATGCAAACAGTCGTCATCCACGTTGTTGACAGGCCATTATTTTAGCTTGTTGGGAGTACGGATATCTTGATTTATTCAAGCAACTGTCAGTCAGCACGGCTGTCCTTGGATATGTTATTGTAGACAAGTGGAAACATCGCCTGCTCGAATAGTGGTACCCTGAAGGCAAAGACGGTGGCTTGTGACCAAAAGTCAAAGGCAGTGAGATTCACAACTATAGAAAGATGGACCGGTAAAGTCCTTGAGCATCAGTCATAAATGTTGCCGTAGTTTCTTCCTATATTTCTGCGTACTGGAAGATATATGAAGAAAGTAAGAAAAGTCCAAGTCTGGACTTTGTCAATGACAAACGGCAGACTGCCGAATTGATCATAGACGCGTTAATGAACCTGGATTGACCGAAAACCATTTGGTTGCTTCTCCCAGGACAGAACTTAATCAAATTTCATGCCTACCTCTGAGAATTAATCCCAGAAATCTCATTTATTTGTGAGCACTGCTGAGATAAATGAGGCCCACTGAGACCCTCGCAAACCACTGTCAGTGTCTCCTTGAGCAAGGCACTCAACCCTAAGATTTTTCTTGTGAAGATGTTCAGCGCGAAATTGTAGAAAAGTGTCATTTTAGTGGACGGCTCCACTGGCAAACGTGTTAAAGTGTATGGATGTGTAGCAGGATAGCGGTGACACAGGAAGACTCCAGTGTCAGCATGGTGTGCAGGAAGAAGAAAAACTCCCACAACTTTCCAGGATAAAGAAGAAAACAAAAAATATGAAGCTCGATGGCTTGAAAGGCTTATCAGCGGCGCGCGCTTTGACAGCTGGTAGGCGAGCTCTAGCTTTTCCTCGGCTTTAAAACACTGTCACACACACAGACATACTCACAGTTCATATGCCAACGCACAAGCGTGTATTCCTATTGTGACACTGGAAAACAGTAAGTACCAGCCACCCATCAAATAAGTAGCGTACAACACTCTTAAAGGTTTCAGACACCTCCAAAACAATACTAAGTCCGAAAAAAAATGATTGTCTTCCATTTAATGCCCGATCGTACTGCTTATGTCCAATGATTGTCATTCCTTTCACGGACACCACAGCGGGACTGAAAAGCTGAAATTGTAACTTCATATTTTGGCTTCATAGTCAAACTGCTGAATATAGTCTGAGTGAGAATTTGATTGCATCATCTCGCCGATGTTAATGGTTTTGACTTGCTTACAGGCATTATAAAATGATTTGAAGACGCATGAAAGGAGAAAAACACGCACTGATAATAAAATAAATTCCAGTCTGCCTGTCAGAACTCCAGACGGGATTCATTCCTTTCTCATACACAACATGCGCCGCTGAGATTATGATTCTTGTTGTGTTTGTGTGTATGTTGGTAGTTGTAATGACCAACGATGATCAATGTTTGTGTGCCACAGGGCACGAGTCGCTTTTGTGCAAAACTGCTCTCAGGACATAAACTTCAAATCTAAAGTGTCACATTTTCTGTGTGTGAGAGTGTCGCTATGTTATTAGTTTTTCAAACACTTTCAAATATGATCAAATTGTTATAATTGGCTCGGACTGAATGGAAGCACCCCGTTTCGGCCTGACCAAAATTCAAATGAAGCATTTGTGAGCAAAATTCACAAATGAATCCATTCAACATTCAGTCCTAAGAATGGCATTTATCCAAATGTATTCTTGTATAATATCAACAGTGTTCATTTTATGGTAATAATTCATTATTCTAAGACGCTCAACGGGCTGACTCAGAGCCTTGGGACTACAAGTTTCTGTCTGATGTGATACATGATTAAGACAGATTATAGAGGTCCACTGAGGACGCTCTCCTCGGTAACCAAGGCAAGCCGTGGTCTGGCAGACTCATTACAATTGGTCACCAAGGGTTTCCATGCATGCACTTCTAATTAGACCAAATAAATAGGTACGGAAATCTTCCTGCGTGGGAAACGGCCTCCTACTAGGGGACAATGGACCCCAAACTCTATTAAACCTCTAATGGAAATCATTTATCATGCCCGAGGTGTGTGACCTCCACCTTTTATATGGACTACTTTATATTCCATCTGTATTGGCTCAGAGTAACATCCTCTCATTCTTCAACTTTATGTTCAAGAATTGTTCTCACTTTCACGAGTTCAGATCCCAGAGATGCACGGGGGAGGCGAGGATACTGATTATCTCATTACCCGACACTTTTAATCTGCTGTCAGCTCCAGATGATTTTGATTCAAAGAGTGAGCGTGAGACGTCTTACTGTCCCACACTGAAGTTCACCCTTTTTGGAACTACGACTTTTTTGTGCAAGAACAAGGCAATACTAAGAAAAATATTGTTTGAGTTGTAATCCTATGGGAAAAAATATAAAAAATGAGATAACACAACATGTAGATATTCCCAGGAAAAAAAATGCTCCTACAATTAAATATAGTCAAAATCCCACTATGTAAATTTACCACCAGAATATATTATTTTCACATTTACACACGATGTTACAGTAATAATGATGTCAGGTTGGTCTGATTGGTGTCTGTTCAGGTAATGCCCTTATTTTCCAAATTGTGGTTTGCACAAAGCGTTAACAAACCTATGCCATGGCCCCCTTGCGTGTGCCTGGGAATTCTAGCACACACACACTCACACACACACACACACACACACTCACACACACACACACACACACACATACTCAAGCCTAGTGGGACTCACTGAAGCTGAGCCTGCTTTAGAGGACGGAGCTCAGTGAGCAAAAGACATTTGGGACCAAAACCAAAGTGAAACGGAGAGAAATGTTCAATAAATGAAAACAATAACACAACGTTAGAAGTCTTGTTCTGACAAAATATATAAATATGTCCACTTATTCAAATTAGTTTTCAAGATTTGCAATTTAAAATAAGGCTGAATAAAATTGCTCCTGGTTATGTGAAAGACTTGTTCTACTGGGAATCCACACAGCACAATGTGCTCGCTGCACCTCTCAGCTCATTGGTTGGAGAGCTACATCGTCTCCGCTTCATTGAATGGTCCAAAACAGCAGGGGGCAGAAGTGAGTCACTGGTGAAGACACTATTTTGCCGCCTGATATTTTTTTGTCAGATAAAACCAATGGGACCTTCATACTATATAACAGGTAAAGAAAAATAAGGTAAGCCCTAAAGTATGCCCATAGTGTTCTGTTTTTGCCGGATGTATGTTGCAGATAACAGTAACATAGTGAGCTACATGCCCACAACTGCAAATTTTGATTTGGAGGCTTTCTGACAACCAAAAGATGAGAAAACTGCAGAAGAGGAGAGATGACCTCTAATGAAAAAAATTGTACAGCCAGATTTAGTAAAGCGTGGGGACAAGATAATGAGGTCTTGACTATTAATTACTCTAAAGTCCTGCCTGGATGTAGGAATACTCTGTGGGCACCGTGTAGAAACAAGTCCGTGGATGCACCTGATACTGGTGTAGATTTTCATAAACTCTTCCAAGTTGCCGATTAATGAAAGCATTGAGCTCCTCTGGCTCAGAAATGTATGTAAGGCGAGCAAACCCTTGCGCTCTGATTTTGCGTTTAAGGTGGCGTGGCGACAAAGCCACTCCCCAATTGGCACCAATATCTCGAGACTCCTTTATCTATGATTGCATCTTTGCTTGTGATTCCGTTTATAGCACATCAAATTAGCCTCTTTAACGTCCATCATATCCTGTCACACCTTGACGTCAGCAACATCTTATGATAAGGTCAGTTTAAATATAACATAACTGCATTATCTTGTGGCCAGGATTGAATTATTTTATACGTTGTGACCATGCCATACATTTTATCAACACAGAAGGTCACCTTTCCTCTTCCACAGAAAATACATGATAAAGCGATTTCTTTTCAAAATTCAAATTTCCTTTAGCCTCTTCCTAAACTCATGACTGGCCACACCATCTACTTTCTGTTGTCTTTTTACACTGAGCTGACCTAAGTTGATTCTGTTCCTCATAGCTAACGTCAACACTATCACACCCAGAGACGGGACACCAAAACTGGAGACTGTCCGGGGAAAACATGGACTTCTGGTCTGTACAATCCTCTGTCCTCACCGCCCCATCCATTGAAGACAGCTGGTAAGCCAACTCTAAAAAAAAAAAGCAAGTAATTGTGTTAGCTAGCCAGCTAGCATAAGCTAACCCGCTAGCATTAGCTAGCAAGTAATTATCATGCTAGCTTGCATGATAGGAAGTAGCCTGGTCTGCACATTTTAATAATTGTATCACTTTGTCAGGTGAGTGAATTCTTTAGAAATCAAAGCTACATTGACATACATATTATCATACATGATGAAATCTTTATCTGTCTTTCATGTCCAATTTAAAGGACATTACAGTGGAATAAGACACTTAAAAGATAGAAGAGCAGTAAGTTCAGCCACTAAATTGGATTGGTCTTTGTTTAAATATATGTATATATACAGTATATATATATGTATGTACAGTATATGGGTCAATTACTGTTATATACTGTGAAACTCTAATAATTTTAATTACCACCCACCACTATTGTTCCCCTGAAAAGGATTGTGGGTATTGAGAATGGACAATATCTTGTGATTTGTTCTTTCCATTCATGTTAATTCCAAGGGTTACACTTTGATTTACAATTGGTAGTTTTTGTTGACCTTAACACCGTCATTGTGCTCAATCAAAACAGTTGGAAAGAAAAGTGTCCTGTTTACTTAATTAGGGGTAACTCATTAAATCAAACACACCTGTTCCCACTAATTGCTGCCCAGCCTGTGCTGCTTCAGTCACATTGAAAAGAATGGAGCGGAAGGCAGCAAACCTCTCACCAACAGCTAAATCTGCTGAGGCGCTGACATCATATCAGTCCCACATCTCCCTCTTGATTTCAGCCCCACCCGCTTCATTCCCATTAGCAAGTCGCTCTGTGTCCCTGTGTTATTTAAAGCCAGAGATCCTCCCTCTCCCTCTCCCTCTCCGAGCCACTGTGTTGCATCTGTCTACCTCTCTGCTTGTGTGCCTCTGTGTGTGCGCGCGAGTGTGTGTGTGAGAGAGAGGGTGCGCTAAAAACCCAGGCAGCCAGTGGGAGAGCTAGAGAGCAAGAGGAGAGAGACACGGGGAAAAGGCAAAAAAGGCATCAGAGAAGGGAAAAGGATCCGGAGTGTGAGACAGCTATGAAATTCATCCAAGCTTTCTGCTTACTGCTGCTCTGTCCAGCTCTGAGTGTCAACACCAGGTAAGTCATGCAGAAGAACAGATGCTTTTGTGTGTAGAGACTCTTAGGGACAAAGCTTCCAGTGCATACAAAGGCAAATACAGTAGATTAGTAATCTGTGGGTCTGTTGTGTCCTACCAGATGGGTTGAAAGAGATTCAGTGTGTGCTGAGTGTGTTGTTTTGACTTATGGGAAGAGGGAAGAGCTTATCTGTTGAACTGGGTTATTATCTCAGTTGTGTCTGAGGGCTGGAGAGACAGTTGTCCTATTGTGGGCTCATTTACAGAATGCACTGCTTTGTAAACAGTGGTGACATCGCTTATTGGGAGTTTTGCTTGCTTGCTGCTCTGCGAAGGAGCAAGTTGGAGTCAGAGGAATGGGGAGAAAAAAAAAGAGACAAGGCTACTTGTGTTGCAGTATCTTGGAAAAGAGCAGGTGTGTGCATATGAGTGTGTGTGCGCATCATAAGGCACGGCAAGGGACCGGAGGAAGAGTGATGGGCAAGGAGAATGAAAGGAGAGGGAGTTTGGATGATTAATGAAATCATTGATAAAATCGTCCCTCTCTTCCTTGCCAGTGTCTGACTCCACCGTCTCAATGAGGAGAGGAAAATTAGATCTTTGACGGTGTGCCATGGAGACATCACACGCACACACACACGAAGGCTCGCATGTTCAAACTTGCATTTCCTCCTTTTTATTAGAGCGTTTTCATCTTTAGCCCCATATGTTACCCTACTGAAGAAGTTGATGGCTTTGAACTCCTAAATGCCACATTCAGGCACACATGATCATATTGGTGACGTGATGCCAAACAGCAGAGGGGAAATTGTGTGAATTATTGCTTTTGTCTCGTGATTTAAATTTGGGTTTTGTAGAGAAATAAGGTTTTTGCCTGTGTTGGACATATTTGTCAATACAAGAGGTACACTGGTGATGTATGACTCATGTAACCAGGGACTGTATCGATGTATTAACCTCCAGCACTTAGTAGTCAGCAAATTAAGCACTCACATACCCTTTAAAGCACATACGAGCTTAACACACACATAAGGTAAATGAATAAATAACCTTCCTTTGGACACAGGGGATGTATGTTCTCTTTTCATCTACAGCCATTTCTCCCCTTGTGGATTTGTTTTGTTAATTAAAAAAGAGTTAGTTTTCTGTCAACAGCTGAGCTGATCCTTTTGGTGCTAATTGGAGGGGGAAACATTACAGTTAGCACAGATTGTATGGTAACTCTTGAGAGAGAGTGTCATGAAATATGATTACCACAACACAGAGATGCGATCAGCGTTTCAGTACATATTTTTTTGCATTCAATGTAAAAAGCTCTGTTGTTTGAAAACAAAAAAGCTATTATTTTTTTTAATTGGGAGCTCAGGATTTCATTCATATTCATAATCAAAACAAAACTAATGTGTATTAAGATTGTGACATCCCAGTATTGATCTGTAGGGCATTCATAAGATTACTTGAGGTGATTAGATTAGTATTTAAGCACAAAAAAGTACAAAGTCATACATGGATATTGTTATTCTGGAGGTTATGGACCCAGGGGAGGATTATTGTCTCTGATCTCTGTCTTTCTTCGCTCCTGTGTTAGTGTAACATTAAAGAGACTGACTGTGTGAAGCAGGAAAATAAATTGTCACAGATCATTCTTCGTATTGCTTCGCCACGCTTTTTTCCATTCGCTATCATCACATCAGTGGTGCATGAAAAAAAAAAAAAATCAGCTCATGCACTGCGAACCTGTATTATCTGACCGTGTAGTCACCCTAGGTTAAGAGAATTAATGGCATTGAAGCAATTTCAATTTTCTGGGTATGACAGCAGCACTTTTTCAGCCCCTGGTCTCAGTTCAGTTCTGTCTAAGCATTTTTATAATCTTATGCTGTGTTTTTATGATTGCAAAAGTGCTGAGAAATGATGTCCATTTAAAACTTGATACCCATTTAACACGGAATATAATAATTCACTATGCAAGGCGAGAAACTGCAGATTAGTCATTTTTTTTACACTCTGAAGATTTTATTAATAGGCTATTTGGTGCTAATTCTTTGTTGTATCAGAGTTCAATTAAGAGATATTGGATTTTAATGAATTGATTGGGTCATTGGGGCCAGGGAATTGCGGTGCATCGCTCTTGCCATTCCAGAAATCAATTGCTACTTAGCCAGAAGACAAGGCTGCATTGACAGAGGTCCCATGATACATGAATGTCCAGGTCTGGGTCAGGGTTAGGAAGCTCTCATCCCAGGACTGCTCCTTTGAATTTAGCTCTTCCTCTCAACATCACACAGCTCCACCTTCTTACACTTTGAAATATTCCGTTTCAGAGCATTTCTTTAACACTCTTGGACATATTCTTGACACTGTGTTTGATGTCTCTTACCTTACCCAATTCTCTCTGACTCTTCTGGTGGGATATCCAGGACATTAAACATTTATGAGTATTTTGGACTGCAATTAAAGCGATTCCGGAGAGCCTTGGATTATACATCAAGTGCACAGGGCAACTGTAATGTTCGGTCTCTTGAAATATGCCCGTGGACACGAACATACTGTAGATTAAATGATGATGTTACATAGGGTCAAACGTGAAATGGGAGGGCTGGGGGAATTAATTCATCTCCCTGAAATATGAATGCATGGAATTTAGGCACCTTCAGCGTATGTCAATGTTTCTTTATATACATGCATTACAATACCAGCCAGGAAAACTATGAACATAAACGTTGGAACAACAACAACAATAATAATGTTACCTAGATTAAAATGATTAAATATGTTCTGTCAGAGAAATATGTTTAAGTGCATCATCTATTCTCGCAGCTCATCTTTCTCTGCGGATCTTATTGTTGAAACAACACTGAATCGTGCCCAACTGCCGTATTCATGCATCACCGCAGGAAATGCCTTACATCCCTCAATTTGTCACATGTTTGCTGAGCTGAAAAGATCCCACAGATCTTTCAGCTCCATCGAATCAATACATTCCTCCAACTGACGATGAATACATTCAATCCAGATGTACGCTCGCCTTGAAACTCTACATGATTGTGTCATCAGATGCGTGCATCTGGATCTCCATGCTGCCAAAATCAAAGTGTATATGAGACACACAGTATATACACTCAGGTTGTTCGCAAACATTGTGAAAGTGAGAGGCATTGGGAATTGGACCGAACTCCTGACCAAGCACAGACGGTGATGTCAATCCATCCATTGATGGACTGCAAATGGTTGGCAGGGATAAAGACTAAGAGGAAGTAATCTACCTCTTTTCCTCAGCATTCTTTAGCACTTGGGTGATGAAAGAGCAACATTTTTCCCCCCCACAAATAAGCCTTAGTTAAGTAAATTCCAAATGCAGTGCTTGCTTGTGTTTCGTTTCTTCAAGTGAGTCGTTGCCGCTCGTCTGGGCTGTTATTGAGCGAGAGGTCCATCATTACCTAAATGAAGTGGTGGTTTATTTATATTGCATCGACACTGAGGCAGACTGGCATGTTTGAATAAATGGCGCCTCGTAAACGGTCATGCATTTTGCAGAGCGGCTTTTAAGAGGATAGTGGAGAAAGCGTTTGAGCAGAATGACAGCACGGATCACATGACGGACATCTGTTTAATTGTCGTTAGAAGACAACCTTGGAACTGGAATTTAGTGTGCAGCAGTGATCCCATTTTGCCTGTGCACGCAGGGGCACGGTGTTTCTGTCATCACTTGAGATCCTACGCACAGATGTGGACACAGGTTTGAATTACAGAGACTGAGTATGAGCCTGGAAGATAAGGGAAAAGTATATTTTGCTGCTCTGTAATGTTCTCAGGAAAAATCTCACGGTGAACGATAATTGAAATTCGAAGGACATGGCGTAATGGGCGCTCCATGGCAACCACATTGGCCACATGACAGTAATGAAGTGGGCTACAATAAACAGAACCTTGGGTGGCTTCTATAAATGAGAAAGTAATTAAAAGGACCGCAATCAGCACTGGGTGAAGAATAGTCCAGATGTTTTATATTCATGGCCATATTTTAGTTACCTCACTGTTGGTGTCATCCCTTTGAGAGGGCATTTGATATGACAGTGTGTATCTTTAATCACTAGTGTGAGATTACTTGTTATCGTTCTTCCCGGAACACAAAGTTTTGTATAGAATTGTATCAGCCTCAAATATGGCAAACGGGAAACGGAATACTTCCCCCCGTTAGATTGGTGTAAAAATAAGGACACTAACTGCTGGGAGTGATATGGCTGAGGGAACAATCAAAAATTAATAGACCTTATGAGGCTGCTATCCTCTCATTATGCAATAACAGATTTTAATGTTTAAATATATTTCATCCTAAAATTTTAGGATTCTTTTTTTAACACTAAATTACTTAATTAGACCCTTGCAGTGAAACTTAGTTGACCTTACATTACCTTGAGAGAAAAATGCATCATTTATTTATCATTCGCATCATTGAACATGCATACCGACATTATTCTTGGCTAACGATCTACAGTGTTTGCCCTCTATTGTGTGGTGTTAATGTGCAGTGTAAAAGGATAAAGTCATACAATAAACAGGGCTGCAGAGTGCAATCTGGGCATGCTGTAGTAATAATTGTATAGGAGTTCTGAAGATTGTTGTTTGCTTTGCATTAAGGGGCAACTATTAAAAATGGATGGAAGAGTGGTAGGAATTTGCTTTGGTGCAAAATAGACATCATTTACTTTTCATTGTATCCACTCCACATACGCCAAAGTCCATATTCAGACACGTCGTGAGTTTAATTTCTTTACAACGGGAACAGCACGGGAAAATATGTTTACCTCGATAGGATAAAATTGCAATAAACACATTACCTGCAGGTTTCCATGTAACGAGGGCAATTTGGATTTGTGGTTTCTCACAAAAGAAAAAAATCACATTTACATTTCAACATTTGAGATTTAGATTTGACATAAATATATACATTGAAAGCACCGTTTCTCTCTTCTCCGCTGGTTCACAGTGCTCAAAGCCACGTTATGTGAAGCAGCAGCAGCAGCAGCAGCAGTAGCAGCAGGACGTGTTTGGTTTGCATCACCAGTAGAGCAACTCAGCATTGATAGCAGGTCAAAGGAACACAGTGCGACTGCTGTCTGTTCGCTGGAAAGAAAGAACGGAATATTCTGTATGAGTGAGTCATGTTGACTGATTGTTCTTGGAGATTAGTAGGCGGCATGCCCACTATCACTGAGAAGAAACACAGAATGTTTAACACCACATTTTAACACGAGCTGTTTTTTTCATCTAATGTCAAACGAATTTTTAAGAGAATTCTTTTTGAAAATGTTGCAAAAAGAAAAAGCTAATTCACCCATCAGCTCTTTTTGGACATTTACAAAATCCGTCTTAAGCAAACGTAAAAACCGTATTTGCAATTGAGTTTCTTTCCCAAATATTTTCATTTCCATCGAGCTTTTCTAATACTTCAAAATGCTCAAAAAAATACCTGGACGGAAGCTCGGTCACTGACAGGTGAACTGTATAACTGAGTCTGTATTGTGAATGTCAGTCAGTTGATGGGCCCTATTTAGACAATCCATGGCCACGGTCTGGTGCGCTACAGCGTCTGGCGCTTTGGGGCGTGTCATAGTCCATTTTGCTATTCAGACGTCCTGTAATGCCTACATTGAGGTGCAGGGCACAAAGGGGTTGGATTTAGGCTCCTTGGCAGCTTACATGTGGTTCATAGGTATATAGGTGGCAGAGACTAGGCCTGGTATAACAGGGCCGACAGATTGACTGCTGAGGAGACAGATTTGCTTGTGTACGAGGTGAAAACGCTCAAGCAAATCATCAGTGGGAGCAGCTCTCCACCACCGCAGGAATAGAAGATGATTGATCTGATTTTTTTATTAGTTGTAGCCCACAGAAGTCAGCCCACAAATGTATATTTGCTCTCAATAACAGTGCCTCTGTTTCTTGGTGTACATATAGTGTGTTATGTTGATTCGTTCTATATTCTTTGTATGAGGCCAACATATTTGTACGTGAGGTACAACATTTCAAGTAGTACTTTTGTTCTATACCAGATTATCAGTACTGGATGTTAAATGAGATTACTTTAACTTCCAAACTCCAGATGGCGACTGACCTTTTTGTTGAAATCAAATACTTTTTATTTTACCCGTGCAGCGGTAATGAATAGGACAAACAAAAAGGCTGCATCAAGAGTAACAGATCCAAGCACACCACAGATATTCTCAAGGACATGAATAAAACTTAGCAGTTGAATGATAAAAAATAAACAGAATTTGTGCAACAACATTTAAAAAATATATCAAATGTGCTAAGGTTAAATGTTAGCATTTTCAGTCACATGTCATATGATGTGTTACAGCTATACCACCTGGTGCAAGTATATTAGCATGCATTGGACATGATATCGGACAATGTGACTGTCATCTGAAATCACAGATTGGAATTTCGATGCTATCCCGACTGGCACATCACAGAGTGAGACGCGCTTCTGCGTGTAAATGATCAATCAAGGTCCTGTGATCAACCAAAGAATCCCCGTGAATGGAAGCGGCGGATATTGCTTGAACATTCCCCGACTGCCATAAACGCTGGGATGAATCTCCGCCTTCACTTTGAAAAAGCTTTGAAACCCAATAATTTGTGATATTAGGTTATTTTCAGCAATTGGAGCATTCAGTTGTCTTTGCCCTGGAAAATAAAAACTTGCAGGTTGGTTCAGACTAAACTTAGAATTGAAATTGGCACCTTAAGTGGATATTGACAAGATCATCGAGCCTTAAAGTGTAAATGTTATGGTAGAGATTATAAAATACTGCTCCCAAACAGAAGGGTGCTTAAAAATGAAATAGTATCTCATTATCTCTTTACAGGTTTATTTTTAATTCAGTATTTTACAGTTCTATTTATAGATAGTTGAATGTACCGTGTCGGCTGGATTATAAAAGTTGAACTTTTGTTTACTTTTTTCATGGCGTATCAGCCACACTTGAAGCCGCTCTTTTGTCACTGTCTGAATGGATACTAGTGCTTGGCTGTCATAATCACTATTATAATTGGCAGCCTCCTAATTGTTGCGTCCCTGTAAACATGGTGCTCGTCCTCTTTCGGCGATGACTCATTAGTGTAAGGCACGGCTCTTTGTGTTTCATGGAAAAGCAAGACGTATAAACATAATAAACAAAGGCTGAGCACCACTCTGTCGTGTACAGCGTTATATATAAAATGTCTGTCTGTCTTTTCAGGGGATTTGTGGCATGTAACAGCTATGAGTCATGTGTTCTCCACAATAACGTATTCTCTCTGTTTCCCTTTGAAGCTTACAGGACATCTGTCTCGCCTTTTGATCAATATGCTATAGGCTAATGTTCTGGGCCTTTCATTGGTGGTTGATTGTAGATGTCTGCCGTGGCATTAGATGCAGATCAAAGTGGTTTTATCGTCCATACTTTATGTGATGCTCTTTAATTTTGAACTCTGCTCTTGAATTTTGAGATCCTAGACTGAGCCTGAGATCCTTTATCTGTCCGTAGAGTTCCCAAAAGTTGACGTAAATAGTGCCTTGCTGATTTCAGCGTGCGGCTCTGAGCATTTTTTATTTACGGTATCTTTCATATTTTACTGTCATTTTATTATATATCTTAATATCTTATTAATACAGAATCTCATTTGAAAGATACAGAAGGGCCTGATCAAATAGCAACGGCAATAATAGACAGACTTACACAGATCACACATTCGGCACTAAAAATGAGTCAAATTTAACTTTACTTTTGCATTCTTAATATATGGATTGAACCTGCATTAATAATATACTGAGCTCATTCTCTCAATCAGCATCAAACACACTATATCGTTTTCCCCCAAGCGAAAATAGGCATTCAATTCGGTGCAAATTCTGTAATATTTTTTCTGTGTCAAACAGCTGAAAATTATTAGCTTCATCATAAATTATTATAAAACTCTATAAAACCATTCATTCACGGTGTCTCCAGTTTCTTCGTCCTCATTTGTGTAATCAAGCCTTTACTCAAAAATTTGAGTGAGTTGTTGCAAGTCCTGTCCACGTGCTGTGGATAGTGTGCTGTCACACTGACAGTGTGAGGGAAAAGTGAATGGACATTGTTAAGAAGATTCTATCCAACCATGGCCAACACTTCTCACTTTTAGTTGGTATTGTTTTATGCAGTTCAGAGCAGTTTCTCAGGATTTCCATGAGTGGTTCGCCGTGCTGCTTCCCCTCAGTTTTCCCACTTTCATTTTGCCGCCGTCTAAACCGTCTGTCTGTCTTGTCTAAACTGGGCCTATCGGATCCAAAAAGAATGGTGTCACCCGCTCTGCTGGGTTTGGTTGTTAGGGTCTTGAAACCAGGACAGAGACAGCTGATCTGAGTACAAAGAGTAAAGCGTTCACACGTATCATTTTTAATCAATAGCATTAGGATGCTGCTTGGCAGTTATTAACGGAGAGTCAGCCTTTTAATGACACGAATGTTTTAATGATGCAACTGGCCGGTGTTTACCTCAACTTTGACTGAAGCAACATGGAACCTCAAGGGATTAGACAGACTCCAAACCCATGTCACAGTAATGAGCATGGAGCTCATCAAAATTGTTAGCAAGCGACCATATACTTCAAGAGACAAAGGAACATGGGCATCCCTTTGGTGTCCGTCACCATCTGTTCAGTGGAAGTACAATATTCACAGCAGTTTCAGCCGTGGTTCAGTCTGAAATCGCTGGTGAAGAAAAGTTTGCTCTCTGCTGCTATTTGATTTCACTGTCACTCATTTAATTTGTCTCCCTCTGGACAGCTTGTGTACAGTTAGCTTGTTTGAGCTCATCTGCTGGGAGCAGCAGATCATATTATCTTTTTTTCTTTTTTTTCAAATAAAAACCCAGTCTTATTTGGTTTTACTTTTCCTTTGGTGGTTTTTGTTGATTCTCAGTAATATTGACAGTACTAATCTGCCCAATGCATGCATGAGAAATTTACATTTCATCTTGGCAGCCTTTTTACAAAGCCCTCACCAAAGTCCTATACTGAGCTGCTGTCTTTGTCTTGTCTTTGTCAAACACACGACTAGATAAGACTCGGTGAGGATGAGCACCAGTAGCTGATAGAATGTATGCTTCCCTCTTCATCATCTGCCCTTCACTTCTCCAAACTCCTGCGTTGACCTTGACTGTTACCTTGTGTTCTATTTTTTTTTTCAGATGACTATCTTTGTTTGCTTTATCCTATGAATTAGTTCTTTGTATCTGTTCCTCCTCTCATTGTCTTATTGTCCAACGTTGTCGGGCGGGCTTTATGAAGTATGTGAGCTTCCAACGCACAGACCAGCGATCCTGTTTATTTCCATCTCGGCCACTTTGCCCATGCCTTTGAAAGCTAAATCAGGTGTGTTTACTGGGTCAATATCCTGTTTGGCTATAAACACCGGATTTAGCCAAGTCAGGTGTGTTTAAGAGTCAAGAGAAATGGAAACTATTCAGTGCTTGTGGTGTGCAGAAGCAGGATTTAGGGAGCACTTTAATAGACCATCAGCACTGGAAATGTGCAGGGGCTGCTGTTTCCCCTCATGGTCCCTCTTTTCATTCTTCTTTTTTATACGGGTGTGCATAGAATTTTGTTTCATTTAGTGAGCAATAATAAGAGCTTAAGAAGATGTTTGACAATGACGGTGGGATTAGTAAAAAAAGAAAAAGCATTTACTTATTATTTATTTATTCATTTAGCCTCACATCAGGCCACATTTTAGTGTCATTCTTGCTTTTGTATTTATTGTGTTGCTCCCCTTCGCACCCGTCGGATCTTTTTAACCTTTATTTATTCAGTGAGAGGTTTCCAAACAAACACGGAACACCGTGTTTCACATTCAGAAAGTTGTACTCGCGCACATCTTGGGAGCTGGGAGATCACATGGATTCCTATTTGGGTGCATCGCTGAATAACTCCGCTCATGTAGTTAGTTTGCTGTTTGCTCGAGCATACGTCTACACGCATCATCCAGGGATAGAAGTGAGTTACTCACTCACCTTCTCCTCTGATTCTCCCAGCCTGTGTCAAGTTTCAGCTCTGTCAGAAGTCCACTTCTCTAATCATTGGCCTGCCACCAGCAATTCATCCATTCGTCAGTACATCCTTTTCGTTGGGTAATGTCCCCTAATTGGTTGACTGTGGAACAAAGCAAAGTGCTCAGAGGCATTATTCACAAAATATTAGACAGATCAGAGAATGTGGAGATACCGAGTTTGGCATGAACAAAGGTAGAGGATCGTAAATAATACAGGCGTACACGGAACCCTTGGCCCGGGTGCTCATTGGGTTTTCCTCTGTGTCCGTATATCAAATGTGTCTGTTCCCTTTCTTCCCGTTTCCCCTTGCTTCCCGTTATGACTGCACATGAGTATTGTCATTTACCGGAAAACATATATTGATTTGGCTTCTTTGTTAAAGTCACAGCTGCTGTGAAATTGTTGCAACATTAAAAAAACAACTACAATCTGCCAACTGCAGCCTTCTTTGTTTCTATGTATTGCCTCAGTATCATATAAATCTTCATCAGTATAACGATTCCACTCGGTTTCAACATTTGTGCCATAATCTTCCTGTTTATGGTGCTACTTCTTCTGCGCTGAAGGAACAGTTGCACTCTGACATTACATATCATTGCATATCTATAATTTATTCACTCCAATTTCTTATCTGTGCCCCTTTGTAAAAAAAAAAAAAGATTCACCTTTTCCTGTTTCCCTTTCATAGTGAATAATGAAGAAGTTTCTTTTGCAGCAAACACGCACAGAAAGTTGACTATCAATTTGGCCCATTACCGTTTCAGTTTGCATGACTAATTTTTGCAACAGAGATATATATCTTTATGAATATCGTGGTTTTCATGTTATGGGTGTTTGTTGGATTGCATGTTTGTATGTGTATAAGTTAGCAGGATATCTTTTTAAAAAATGCTGAGAAAATGTCTTGCAATCAAAATATAACACACTTGATAACTCCTGAAATTTGAGGTCAGATTTGCATATCAGCACCTTGTGTGTTTCTATTCATTGCCCTAATAAATCTTCATCAGTAAAATGTTGCCACTTGGTTTCAACATTTGAGCTATAATATTTCAGTGTAAGATATTACTTTTTGTAGTGAAGGAACAGAGTTGCATTTTTCTGTGAGGGAGTGTATGTATCAGCCTTCAAATGATTCTCTTATTGGTGTCGTTTCTGATCTGTTGTGAGTGACAACAGGATGTTTGAAATGAGTTCCTCTGCCTATTTTTAAGATGGTGGGCAAGGTTGGAATATAATTTGGTGTAGCCATGTGGGACTAATTGTATTCCTTTGTTCGGGTACAATATCGTTGGAGTCAGTTCAGACTACAAGATTTTTAGCGCTGATTTCCCGCTCACTGACAAAAAAACCTCAAATCAGAGGCAGATCAGTGCTCACTCACACAGTCACACAGTGTTTGAAGACAACCTGAGAGACGATGGAGCTCATATCTAGCAGGTTCATTATCCAGGCCTGTGATATGAAAGCAGCGAAGAGATACAGTCAATGGAAATGCAGGAAATAGGTCAAGGGGAAATAATGAGGAGTAACACCAGCAACAAACACTTTGTAACACACCTTTGTTATTCTCCATGAAAATCAGAGCACAAACTCTTTGGAGCTGTCGGCAGCAAGCAAGACTCCAATCCAGCCTCATGTGTGGTGTTGTACGCCACGTTGCTATGGATTGATCCATTACCAGATAATGAAGAGGTGGACATCAGGGACTGCTTCAAACTATAAGAAAGAGAAATTTGCAAAACTGGAAATTGCAAAGCCTCAATCTCAACCGATAACAAAATTAGTTCTGAATGAGCTAAACCTCTTAAATAGAATGGACAAAATGTAGGCGTATCAATGAGTGCATCATTTATCTTGCGTTCCATTTAAGACCTAGACCAGTCAAACGTGCAAGGTCACTAGAGGGAAATTTTGTGATGTTCACTGGTTGTTATCTTAGTATAAAAAGAAACTCAATGTAATGCAGGAATCGTGCACAAAGCCATAAAAGTACAAAAATACGTCCAGAGTCAGACAGGCTGCATTATCTTTTTTTAATTTTTATTTTTTTATGTGAAATGTACCCAAACAGCCAATGCTTTTAGCCTTTTAAAGCCTTGATCTTACTGTCCATACAGGAAGTATATAAACATTTTGAATAATTTGTACATATAAATATTTATAACAGTTTTTACAGTCCTTTCATTCAACAGTGTCAAATGTTTCCCGACCTGCCACAAACATGTGGCGTGTTCCTTTCATTTCCTGTTTTCATATCAACCTGCTCTAATATTCCACTGAATATACATCAGAAGCAAGCTCCCATGTAGCATAAAAAAAAAACCTTAATATCTTCTTCTTTTGGTGAAGGCTACATAAATCTGAATCCTTTATCAGCCACCAGCACACCTCTTCGAAGACACCCAGGCGGCTTCTGTTATTTTTATCTGATCATTTCCTGAGCATATTCTCGTGTCAGGATCCATCTTGGCTGACAAGAGCTGGTTCCATTTGAGTCCCCTATCGCCCTGTTTTCCCAGTGATTTGCCATGACACCTGACTGATAAGTGTGTTCTTCTGTGTGTTTAGAGAAGGGGAGGATTTCACCACTGACACATAGCACTTCAAGTGAAGTTGTCCAGTATTTACCATAGTGGCAGCTTGTCTCCCGTTTCATGTCACATGTTTGCATTTTACATTTTGATTTGATTCTCGCTGAGCTCAGTAGCTACACATGGACCTTTTGAAATGCTTGGCTACTTCGCTGCAAAAAGAAAAAGAAAAATGTATCTTGAGGAAATGTGGAGAAATGTGTAACCACTGTTGCCCGTGGCAACAATGGATCACGCCATCGCGGATCCCTTGTGTGTTGTGGGCAGCGTAATGGGAACGGGATTGTTCTTGGTGGGTGATGATGGCGGCCCATCCTGCCCTGTAGCTCCACTGCGTGCTGTAGGCAGTACGTTGGGATTGGACCAATCGCTGTGGGTGACGAGGGCTCACCATCTCCTCCAGCTCTGTAGGTCTACAGTCCGGTGTGGTGCCTTTACCATTGGCTGGGCTGTGGGTGTTGATCAGACATTTTTATTTTATTTACAAATATTTTTTCAGGGTACCGACAGTCGTTCCACAGTCAGGAGGGGGTCAGGGGAGGGGGTCTTTGGCTTCAGCTTTTCAGACAAACTTATTATTAGAAGTTGCTCCTGTTAGTCATGAGGCAGTACATGACATTTCAATAGGAGGCCTTGAGGGGCATTTAGTAATCCCACCCACAAGCTATGGTACATTCCGTCTCTGTGTATTCAAAGCCCCAGCAGGTGGCATTTCAAAGGAAGTTGTCTCAGGATTACATGTGAAAGATGTGAATCTAACTTAGGTACCACGCAGGGCTGCCAAAACATTGTTTTGGAATTATTCAGTAAAATAAAGTGATTTTGATTGGATCTACACGATGATCACATTATCATTATATTACTAGCAACCAAAATTAAACATACCTGTTTAATATATCTAAATGAAATCCGCTCACACCCTCTGGGTCACAGACTCACTGATTACATTTCTGTAAAAAGCTCCTGATTCCTCCTGATCATTTGCCTAAGAGAGCAAAAACAAAGTCCAGGTCTTCTTTTTTTGTGTGCAGATACACTGAGCTCATCTTTGAGGGTGTAGGTTGTGTTGTTGCTGCATTATACAGTATTAGAAAGTGTTTTGTCCACACGAGTTCACAATCAGAGAGAGCATGAGAATTATCCTCTCATAATGAAATTTAGCAGAAGCCACAGCCTCAAAATGAGCCATATGGTTCAACAAGCACTAAACCGTGAGAATCAGAGCATTAGCAGCTTCATATGCCTGCAGTTTATACCGGATTGTGCTGCGTTATCTCGTATAGATGCATTTCATAAAGTGCATGCGTGTACATTGAACATCGGCACTGCGCACAGAGGAGCCAGTGAGATGGTTTTTTTATGTTGCTGAAGTCCACCTCTCCCATTTGCCTGTCTGTCAGATGTCTTGCTTGGCTGAGCGCCACACAGTGATGGTGTTGACAAAATGACAGCAGAGGGGCATACTCCAATGAATGTCAATTTGGCTGCAAAGCTCCGTTTCCCCAGGAGCACAGGAGCTCGTGCACACTCAGACGTTGAGACCAAACTGTGGAAAAGATTGCAGTGCTCACAGAATGTGTCAATGACATAAAAAAAAAAAACATAAATATAATGCACAGAAGCACACATGCGCTCAGTGTTCTTATATAGAGACGGTGGTGGTACGATGGACCAGTGGTCAGCACTGTTGCCTCAGGATCGAGGGTTCAACTCTGTTTGCATGTTCTGCCTGTGTCTAGGTAGGTTTCCTCCACAAAATACTTGCATTCGTCTAATCGCTCCTGCCATTGCCCTTGACCAATGCATCAGGCTGTAGACCGAGATTTGGACCTCGGGCACTGGGTTTGACTGCCCACTGCTCCTCATAGTTAGGATGGGTTAAGTGCAGTGTACTTGTACTCTGCACAATGACAATAAAGTTGAGTCTAATCTAATGTAAACATGTTACTGCAGCTCCGATGGGTTTGCAGGTGGTTTGGTCTAATTACAGATTCATTCATCGATGCCGCGCCTTCATTTTCAGTCGTTTGCTTTTACTTGCTCGCTGTTGAGATGCATCCCTAATGTTCCTCTAATCCTATAATCTATTGAATATTAGCACAATAACAAATGCGGGCACATTTAATGTATACACATAGATTGAGTCAGGAGTCTGTGGAGGTTATTGGGGACTTTCAATGCAGATTGAGTCAGCTATTGTGTTTGCAAAGGCATAAAGTGAATACATTTGCGAAACTCATTTCCGATGTTAAAGAAAATGTACCATGTAGCCTCACTTACCCAGTGCCAAATTAGCGTCAGTGACGGATGTTGGGATTAACACTGATTTAATGAGTTTTATGTGGGCCACAGAAGGCTGAATGCAGGGTTTAGGGTGTTTCTTCTTTGCATGATGTTAAAAGCAAGCAGTCAGAATATCTCTGCTCTAAATTCATTAAAATGTGTTGGTCCCCTTATCTTCACAAACCCACCAGGAACATTAAAACAACAGCATCAGCACACTGTTAATATTCACAGGTTTATTATCAAGAAAAAATTTTGATTTTATTCCACTTATCTTTTTTTTTTTTTTTTTTTTTTTTAGTGTTATCTTGGTAACATTCATTTATTCATGAGACATTCATGTGGAAATGCAAATGGCACCATTTCCTCCCTAGGTCAGCTCTTTTAGGAATTGGTCAGTTGTACTTTGTAAAAGTAACTACAGCAACAAAACATGCACATGTTTCATTGTCGCTTCATTATTCTCAATTTGCAAATTCCTCTGATATTTGTGCATTGGTTTGGGTTGCACGATGACTGATTTTAACAGTTAATTCTTATATTAGATTATTATTTTTTAAATCTTTCTGAACCTGCCATTGCTGTAACAGCAACTATTACATCCGTTTGTGTTCAAGCTTATCTCTTGATATGGTGTGTGGTCCTGTGGTTTTATTATATGTTAACGTATGTATAATGCACCATTTAATTTAAACTATAGGTTGAGCATCCTCCCACTTTGAGTATATTGGAGTTTTTCCCTTGTTCCTTTTCACAGACTGCTGGGGCTTCTTTTAGGCAGATCTGCAGAAAATAACAATGATAATGTTGGCAGATTAGACGGTTTATTACAAAGTATGCTGCTGACACCAAACCTTTGTCAGAAATGGAATTCACACATTTTGTGACCACAAGTGTCACCAAATGCACCATAACACGTCCACACTATGCACGGCCATCTGTCAGTTCATTTATTGTCTGAGATATCATGTTGCCAAGTTTGAATACATAACACCCTAAAATTGGTCGAAATGGTTTGAATTCATATTAGATTTCCACAAATGCGGTGTTTTCCCAAATCCCTGAGGCAGCATGTTTGTCGCCATTCTTCTAATTCATATTCCTTAATTACTGGAGATGTGACAAGAATTTAATAGGGTTTCGTCTCAGTTGGGAAAACCGAAAAAAAAAAAACTTTAGGAGAATAATTCATACACACGTGTGATGCAAGACTTTAGCCAGTTCAGTGTGATTTTACCCAGAGACCCTAATTAAACTTACCATGGATTTATGTGCGTGTGTGTCTTTGTGCGTCGGTGTGGGTGGGGCTATCTTAGCGGCAATCTACACTAAAAGCACAGTGTGTGTCCGTATCGACGGGCATGCTGAGTGATTTACTCTATAGTGAGAGGTGACTGACAAACAACATGACGACATGATCCCGTTGAGGATGTTTTGCTGACTTCTTCGATAAATCCCAACATCCGCATGAGGTTAGTGTTGGTTCTAGAAAACAGGAAGTCACAGTTACTGCTATTGTATAATTGTTAGATTAAGTTTTCATAAGTAAGTGACCCTCAAAATAACATTATAGTTCGATAAATTGACTATTAGAGATAATCAAGGAAATATATAATTTTAAAGCAATGTATGTAGAAGAAATATCCTCAGTTGCAGATGCTGATGCCTCAAAATTTGAAAACTTACTGCAAATTTGAGCTGTGAAATGATCTTGAATAGATGTGCAAAAAAACAGCATGTACATGTAGTAAAAAAAAAAATTGATTCCAGACAAAATGAACATTTTCAATTTTAAAACCCTAATAAGATTTCATCCTTTTAAGTTTTTTTTTTTAGGTTTTTTTTTTATACAGTACACCTTTGTAGGCGACAAATGAAAGTCAAATGAAATGGAATAGAATTGCCACATGGGTTTTTGAAAGATGTCCTTGCACCTTTTTATTTAGTGCATCACTTTATGTCACATAATTAAAGAATAAAAAATGAAAATGGAAAAATGAAAGAAAGATTTGTGTTCCATGGGAGCGGTGACAGACGGAACAGTGTTGAAGTGCAAAGTCAAACATGGAACTGGACCGCTCATAGAGGTGAACAATAATCACCTGTGGGAGTTTCACAGTGTCTCTGCTGAATGTGACCTTGTCACTCTTATCGGTCTCAGCTATAATCCACACAAAGGGACTGCCGTGTCACCTTCTGGCATCAATTGCAACTCAGCAGGAGGACGTCACACTCCGCCTGTTTGTCCTTGAAGTCAGAAGATATTTAAAGGGCTAGTCCGTCAAAGACCTCATTGTTCATACACGTCATGCTGTAGATAGTAGAGAGCTGCACGGGGCGCTGGGGACAGAGGGAATCATTTGGGTACAGGGGACATTTAAAGAGTCCTGCAGGGACAGAGGGTGTGTGGATGAAGTTAACAAACATAACAATGAACAGTAATGAAATGCATGTTAACTCCACTGATGCAAAAGAGATACAAGGTTAGAGCGGCTGTGGTCATAAAGTCCAAAGTCTGCTTTTAAATATTCATTAGTTCAATTAAGTTCTCTCAAATAGAAACTAATGTTTACTTTTTCATCTGCACTGTGACAATGCTAGAGCTCGCGTGGGCTGGGGTGGGGATGATGATGATGAGGCAAAATATCGTCCCCATGCAGCTTTCTAGTAGATGGACCTTGTGTCGTGTCGTGATTAAACAAAGTGTGAAGGAGTTTTTAGTTAACTGTTTTACCTCGGTTTAACATTCGTGTTAGATTAGATTCAAGAATTGGGTAAATTAGGTGTCATCAGTTCCCTCTGGCTCCATTATCATCCAAGATTATTTCCATTTCAGGCTACTTAAGAGAGACACAGGGGCTCTCTCTGACTCTTCATCCTGCCGTCCTCTCAAAGCTTGTGTAATATGCTGCACAACTTCCATTAATCCTACACCTCCCAAACCTGAGTTAACAAAAGGTTTTATTGTGCCGGGTTGCATTGTGAGCAGTACCTCATTAATTACACAAATAGGACTCATAATAAAACTCCAACTAAACCAGATTAATGATGATCTTGTGCTCTTGGAAGTGTGTTGCACCGCACATCCGCATAAACCCCGTTTATACACAAAGCTTTTAAGCAAGTTTCTTACACTTCATGGATTAGAGGAGGGATAATATTGTAAAGACGCGCCAAACTATAAAGGAGAGAAAAAGTCAGGGCCCTTTAAATAGTCTGCCGCTCACCGTGAATTACTTTACAGCAGGAAAAAGCACTTTTATATGGTTCACTTTGCTGCACAGCACAGATAAAACACTCCAGACAATGCATATGAAAGCAAAAATCTTTCAACATACTGAATCAGCAGCCAAGTGAGACTGAAAACTCAGGCTACACTGTGTGAAGGTTGGATATATGGATGTATAGTTACTGTTTATAGATGTAGAAATATAGAGAAATAAGTTAGAGAGATGTACAGATATATGGATAAATAGAATTACAGACATTTAACAATCGATTTGTATTCCAGGATTACTTTAGGATTGAAGTGATGCTACTGTCAATCATTCAGCAGGACCTCTGACAAGCCTCTCGTAAATGTTGTCGGCTTTATTTGTTCAGGCATCTGTAAGAACTATGTGGGCATAAAATGTAAATAGTAAGGAGTGGTAACATAGGGGTGATGCCCTTTATTGAGAACATGACACGTTTTTGACAGCACTGCATTGTTTCCTCTGTCCTCCAATAGCCTTCGCAG